>AWOL01S0078414.1:21648-38447 GCA_000715115.1 Nicotiana otophora | reverse complement strand
ACGCTGAAGAACTTATGGCACCTATCGAAGGATCGTGAAATGAACCCTGAAAGGGCGGCAATATGGCTAGTCAACCTCTGGACCTGATTTTTGGTGGTCAAGTGCTATGGTATCCCTTCGATGGCCTTGATTTGATTGGGATTGACCTCGATATCTCATTGCGACACTAGGAAACCCAAGAATTTTCCTAACGCCATGCCGAACGCATATTTTTTGGGTTCANTTATAGACTGGCGAATCACTTCGCCTATTGGAGCTTCGAGTACGAGTCCCATCCCAGACCCTGATGCATTAGACGCGCCATCAGTGTACAGTACCCAGAGGTCTTTTGTTTGGGGAGAAGCGTGGACAGCTTCTTTTTCGACTTTGGGCATTATTTTTGCACTGAATTCGACGACGGAGTCTGCGAGGACCTGTGACTTTATCGCCGTTCGCGACCGATACGTAATATCGTGCTCGCTCAGCTCGATGGTCCATTTGGCCAACCTGCCCGATAGCTCGGGTTTATGCAAAATGCTTCTTAAAGGGAAAGTCGTGACGACCGAGATAGGGTGTCATTGGAAATATGGTCTAAGCTTTCGTGAAGCTACGACTAAGGCCAGAGCCATTTTTCGAGACGGGGGTATCTTTTCTCGGCGTCGACTAGTGTTTTGCTAATGTAATAGATGGGGGATTGCGTACCTTTATTTTCTTGGACCAGGACCACACTCACAACTGCTTCGGACACGGCGAGATAGACGAGGAGGGGTTGTCTCGATTCTGGTTTTGAAAGCAACGATGGCGATGATAAGTACACCTTTAACTCCTTCAGGGCTTGGATGCACTCAGGGGTCCATTGGAGGTCGTTCTCCTTTTTGAGTACGCTGAAGAACTTATGGCACCTATCGAAGGATCGTGAAATGAACCCTGAAAGGGCGGCAATACGGCTAGTCAACCTCTGGACCTGATTTTTGGTGGTCAAGTGCTATGGTATCCCTTCGATGGCCTTGATTTGATTGGGATTGACCTCGATATCTCGTTGCGACACTAGGAAACCCAAGAATTTTCCTAACGCCATGCCGAACGCATATTTTTTGGGTTCAGTTTCATGTCGTATTGATTAAGTATGTCAAAGGCTTCTCTCAAGTGGTCGATGTGATATTATTCCCTTTTGGATTTGACAAGCATGTCGTCTATGTAGACTTCCATTGTTTTACCGAGTTGATCTTTAAACATTTTCGTCACCAACCTTTGGTAAGTTGCCCCCGCATTTTTCAGTCCGAAGGGCATGACCCTGTAGTAGTACGTCCCTTGGTGGGTGACAAAGGTGGTTTTTTCCTGGTCCTCTTCCTCCATGAGGATTTTATTATAGCCCGAGTAAGCATCCAAGAAGCTTGGTAGCTCGTGCTCGGACGTTGCATCAATGAGCTGGTCGATACGGGGCAATGGAAATGAATCCTTGGGGCAAGCTTTGTTCAGGTCAGTGAAATCTACGCACATCTGCCATTTGCCATTCTTCTTTTTTACCATGACTACGTTGGCAACCTATTGGGGGTACTTCGACTCCCTGACGGGGCTATTGTCCAATAATTTTTCCACTTCTTCGTGTACTGCGTCATTAATTACGGAGTTGAATTTATGCCTAACCTGCCTCACCGGGGGGGGGGGGGGTAGAGTCGATCGATGTTCAATTTGTGTGTGGTGATATCCTTTGGGATACCTGGCATATTTGCATGACTAAAAGCTAACAAGTCCGCATTAGCAGTTAAAAATTCATAAAACTTACCCGGTTCCTGGAGTTTGCAGCCAATGTAAGCTTTCTTATTGTGGTCGTTGCTGTTTAACTGAACGGGGTCGAGGTCCTCTATGGTCGATCCTGCGGCTTCGACCATATCGGGGTCTTTGATGACGTCCTCGATGTCATTGCATACCAACCTCGACCCTGTTGACTGATATGCCTCTTTTTCTTTATCCTTTGTTTGTTGGGTGGCCATACAGTCTAAGGCGATGCGGTAGCATTCCTGGGGTGTGCGTTGCTCCCCTCGTGTACTAAATATTCCCCATGGAGTTGGGACTTTGATGACTTGGTACAAGCTGGAGGGGATAACTCTCATGGTGTGTATCCATGGTCGTCCTATTATGGCGTTGTATGTTGTGTCTTGGTCCATGATGTAGAATGTAGTTTCTAGAGTGACGCCACCCGCTAGGACGGGGACTGTGATCTCGCCGGATGTTCGCTCAACAACATTGTTAAAGCATGTTAGTGTGATGCAGCGCGACACTATCTTATCCTCGAGTTTTATTTGTGCAAGTACCGGAGGATGGATAATGCATGCACCGCTCCCACCGTCTACCATAATTCGTCTCACATAGGTATCTAAAATTCATAAAGTGATAACAAGAGCATCATAGTGAGGGAAAACCAAACCGTCGGTATCTGACTTATCGAAGATGATACTTTATTCGAGTCCATCATACCATTTGTGGGTGATTGACCGTTTGAGCTTGTGGGTTATGGTAAACTTCACGATGTTGATGGAGGCGTCGCCCTCTGTGGTGAACTTCGTTTGAGGGCGATGCAATCTTCGGTTTTGTGTCATCACTCGTGATGGAATTCGCAGCAGGCGTCTGATTTTCTGGTATTTGGGTCTGACCTCATCTTTTGCGGCCACTTCACCTTCGGTACGAGCTTCTCTAAGGCGTAGATTACCTCTATAGGTGACACACAAAATTTGTGAGCGGATAATAAGAGGGGAAATACTCTCTCGTTCCGGTGAGTCCATATTCTTGATCGGGGTGGACACTCTTCATTGCGGGATGAAGATGCGGCGGTGGTTATGACATATGGGAGATGTTATTCTCGATTAGGTCGCGAGGCCGCGAGATCTCTTCTGACATCATTTCTTTGATCTTTCCTGGATTCTGCTTGCACCGAAGTCAGTCGATGGGTTGGCCCATTGAGGTCATCCTCTTCTGCTCGAACTTCGGCGCAATATGCATTATGTATTTCGTCTCAAGTCGTTGGGGGGGTACTTCATAAGCTGACTCAATAACTTTCTTGTTGCCCTTGAACCATTTCTGCTCAACCCATTTTGGAAAGCTGCAACGACCATCCCTTCCAATACATTCGGTAAGGTCATTCTTACTCGGTTGAATCGGGCGAGAAAGTCCCTTAATACCTCTCCCGGCAACTGTTTGATGGCGAATATGTCGTTTACTCTCGCCTCTACCTTTTTGGCCCCAGCATGGACTGTTACGAATTTGTCGGCCATTTCTTCGAATGTTTCGATGGAACGCGCGGGCAGCTGCGAATACCATGTTAATGCTCCTCCAGCAAAATGGAGGATACTTGTTCTTTGGCGAGGTCGTTGCCTTTTACAGCGGTGACGTAGTGGGTCATATGGTCCTTAAGGTTGGTCATGTCGACATATATTTTTAGGTAGGGCGACATTTGAAGGCCTTTGGTATGGCATGTGGGGCAACGTCATCGCTATACGACTGCTCTACAAACCGACCGACATCTCTCTTCGGTAAGAGTTTAGGAGCGTCCGGTATTTTATAGACCCTTTCTTGGTGTTCTCTCATTTGGTCCCGAAGTATCTTGTTCTCATTTTCCATTTCTTCCATCCTTTTCAGAACGGCCGTGAGAGCGTCGTCACCTGCATTGCTAACAACATTGTGAGTAATACATGTCGTTGCAGGAGGAGGAGGAAGTTGATCATGTTGCTCGTCCACTGGAGGTGTAACACAAGTTCTTGCGTTTTCTGTGAACGTATCCCGAACAAGCTTATGGAGGTTGCTGGTCAGCGTATCAGTTAGCCAGGCCTCAAGGAGCTTCTTTATTGCTGGGGCGCCTCCTCTACCGCGGATGCGGAGGCTGTCTTACCAAGAGATTTTGTGGTGCTGCAGTGGGGAGGGGGTGACCCACCACGCCTGGGGGAGACATTGGGCGTTGTGTCCTCGTCCACTGCTTCAGAGCTCTCATGGATGATGTTCATGAGGTTGGTTGGGAGGTCACTCATTATTCTCGTTCTTTCTTCTCTGTTACTCGCCATATTAGATCTATGTATGCAGAGAGAAAAAAAATTCTTGTTTTTTTTTTAAATGTTAGTAACCAGTGTCAGTTGTAGATCTAGAAGAAACTAAAAGAGTTAACTAGATAATTCCCACAAATGACGCCAAAAAGTATAACTTTCGGCTAAACTATTAAATTTATGTAGTAATGGGTTAAATATAGTTAATGATAAAAACTCTAGATGCGAATCTTGAGAACGTGTGTGAGATGGGTCAGATCCAGTGAAGTGTCGACAATGATAAGCACAAAATATTCATAAAGAATGAGCATTAATGGAGGTGTAACTAGCAATAAATAACAACAAATGGCATTAAAGTAAAAATGAGGAATGATTCACCCAATAAAGGATGGTCAGACGAATGTTCTTCTTGACAATGATGAATGACAGATAAATTCAAGATTTGTTCGAACTATTCTCGGATCTGATGGAAAAGTGTGGAATAATGTGGGCAAGAATCTTGATAAAAAGGTAGTTTTTGTATCTTTACAAGAGAGAGAATCTTTCTGTAAAGTCTACTCATATCACAATGAATATTACATACCCCTTCCCTTCCATTTTCACCCTATTTAGAGAATATTCACTAGAATATTCTCTTTAATATCCTATTTCAAAAACTAGCCGTTGCAGTTCTGCCAACGATGCTCGACCTCGGCCATTGTTGCCATCTTTACCACGAACCTCGTTGTTCCCTAGCCGACCTCGACTGATTCTTTCCTTAATGCTGCATTACCCTAAATATTTTAGGGCAGATTTTGACCTATACACTAATTATTTGTGATATCATATGGACGGAAAAAATTGTTAAGGTTATAACTTATAAATAGTTTACATTATGTAAAGATATTAAACCAGGAATAGATAAGTTT
This sequence comes from Nicotiana otophora, assembly GCA_000715115.1. NCBI lineage: Eukaryota > Viridiplantae > Streptophyta > Magnoliopsida > Solanales > Solanaceae > Nicotiana > Nicotiana otophora. Next base: position 33,526 of record AWOL01S0078414.1, on the reverse strand, counting down.
AACACAGTACTCTTTATCCATATAGCATGTAATTGGTATTAGGTGTAATGTTAGGATTGTATAACTTTAAAATTGTGGCACGCAAATTGAATTTAAGTTCGATCACCTGAGAAGGTACCAGTTGAACCAATCATCGACCAAAGGCATTAGAGATAGTGTATTGAAACAGAAAATTCATAAAAGAAACAGATACAAGTAATCTTCTTCCTTAAACACATGCCTTGAGACAAACTTGACCAACTAAATTTAGTACAATTACAAAATTCAAGAGTGCAATCCTGCTTGTGCTTGAAGTTTAAAACAAAAAAACTAAGTTGCATTCAAACTCCTTCACTGCCTCATGAATGTTGGAAGGAAGTTTCTATATCATCTTCTAATTCCAAAGATGGTTCTTCTACCTAAGCTGCAAGATTAGTATACTGCCATATGTAAATTACAGTATCATGAAGCCTTCTTTAAAATTGATCTGCCTTTGCAATGAATCAAGTTCTTCCCGCAAAACCAATAAAAAAAGCATCAAAAAACAACAATGTGCTCCTTAAGTATATATTGCACCCTGCACCCAAAAATATAAAGAAAGTTGTTTTAGGGCAGGGTTCCAGTAGTTTCTTCAAATGGAAGAAAAAGGAGAAGAAACCATTAAACAACAACTAGTTTAGCTTTCTCACTGACCTTTCGGGTGTCAACCAATAATGTAGTCTACAAATCCCAAATACCATATTAAATTCTGAAGCTATCTACTGAAAGTTCTTTCTCTGATAGCAATTTCAGTTTCTGTAAAACAAGATGAGAAGAATGAGTTCAGACTAAGGATATATTTCACTTGACTATTTGTGTTACGAAGGCGATGCATTAAGTCATTTTTCAGATGTAAGCCATCACCATAGTTCCTAATTTTGGCAAATCTTATAGCTCTATAGCCTGGAAAGCTGCTTCATCATCAGATTGCAGTTTCAACAATTTGGATGTTGAAATGAGGAGAAGGCCTATCGGAGATTAATGGATAACTTCGCTTGTATGCCCATCATAAACAGACGTTTTTTTAATAAATAGCTTTGCTTGTATGCCTTTGTAAACAAACTTTTTAGTAAATCCAATATTCACATACGGCAAAACTTGAAGTGGTTAATCTGGCATGGATCAACTCATCTTATGTAAAACTTAAATTTTAACTCATGAATCTTGGAGTTTTATCTTGAAAAACCTGAAGTCTCTGAATGACTGATGCCAAGATTGATCATTTTAGGATGAATGTTTTGCAAGCGTGTAAAAGAGTTGTTCATACATCTTTTTTCTAGAGAGGAAGATTGTGAGAATTCTTAGAAAATCAAAATCAAAAGGCACGTCACAAAAAAACTCCTGGATGAAGTAATATTACCGTGATGTACTGAGGTGGATCATCTAGACTAGTTGTGCCAAGGACCACTTCCCTCCTTAACTTTGATGTAAGTTTGTGACAAACCCTAAGCTGCATAGAAGAATATCAACAATATACCATTTCAGAGGCCTAAGCCTTCCCTAGGGGGGAAGCCAGTGGATGGAAATTACAATTTAAGGGTTTACCTCAGATCGAGTTGCACCACCGATAATGAAAACAAATATCCGCTGTCCCATGTTCTTAAAATCAGTTGAAAAACTTCTGAGATTAGAGTCGCTAGAAAAAATTCCAACAAAGGCATAAGACAAGGTGAGGGAAAGCATAATGAAGAATTAAATGAATAAATATGGTACTTGTGTTTCTGAAAAGTGACAATATCTTCATAATGAAATCAAGGAGGTCTGGATCTTCAAGGATAAAAAAAAAATCTATTAAAGATGATATTCCACGGGGAAACCTTGAATATCCATCGTCAGAAGTACGAGAACGTGCCCAATTTGGCGTCCTTCTTGATCTCACTGAGCGTGGATTAGTAGATTCAGCAGTCTTTGGTGGGGCATTCCTTACAGAAGATCCATTGACCTCACGAATAGCTGATTGAGGACTGTTCATGCATTGATAATCATCTTTTGGCAAGTCACCTTTACACATTTTCTCAACCAACTCCTGAAAGAAGCAGGTTTGGTTATATGATTTAGTAAGTATGAAGTATGAGCTAAGCCATTTGAAGAGCTATTTGATTAAACGTTAAAGCATTCAGAAAGTCTGGAAACTAATGGAAGCTGAATGTATCCGCTGTCACACAATGGCAGTTTAAAGAAGCATCTTTTGGGAAAGCATCATGTCTGCTTTCTAAGCATTGTAGCCCCCAAACTCTAAAATAGAGTTCCAATAAGAGAGGCAAGGTCAATTGGACCCTGCGATTCCACGTATGGAAGTTTCTGGAATATAATTTAGAACCCTCCAGTGATAAGAAGGTAAATTGTTCCTTAAGCAAATTCCATTTTTAATAAAGTACTGGGAAGGTATCTTCTATGTGGCGCATAAATAAGATCTTCCAGTCAAATTATCCTCTAATATTCTCAGTGCTAGGTTGTTCAGTGGATTAAGTCAGTCAATTAGGATGTAAATCCTACAGTTCATGTAGAAATTTGAAGTTAACACCTATCTGGTTGCAAGTCGACCATTAGTTTCCTATTCCAACACTAAAAGTCAACTTAATCAAGATATAATCATGGCTGCCAGCAGAAACTGCAACACTCTTACACTAACAATCTTACAGCACTAAACTAAAGATGAAAATATCTTGTCATTGTACTTCTGCAAAATTACATTCAAGGAGGATTAGGAAGTCTTATAACGAACCTCTATCATGGGATAAAAACGGAATAACTGCCATGTTTCTTCCTCTCCAGTTCGATCCTGTCTAGCTGCTTTCCCTTTCTAATATGCAAGCAACAAAATCTAGCAACTGTCAGGTTTCATTTTGGCATAATGAGCTGAAGTAAATCTAGCAACTGTCAGGTTTCATTTTGGCATAATGAGCTGAAGTCTCCAGGTAAGTTTTAATGTTTACCTTTTGTGAATCAAACTTCAGGGAGAAGCTTCCACTTGACGCCTTCCGTTTTTCTGAACCCTCCAGCATTCTCATATTTTTCACCGCCTTCATATCCTCAGGTGACAGTTTTGCTAACTAAGAAAAAAAGTATCTATATTAAAACTTTCAAAGGTTCCTTAGCTTCAATTTGCAGTATAGATGAACCAATACAAAGTATATCCATGCATTTGAGACAATGAATAACTTTAAAAGTTGATTCTAGGACTAGAAAATGGATAAATGGATGACAGATGAATTACCCTTGTGCATGAAAATGTAACTTGACCAACCATATTTTCTTATGGCATAAAAACATCTGGTTGAGAACCTTTTTCTCAAATGGTTCATTCTCAAAATATTATCCAAGGAGGCCAGGAAATCCCTGAGAGCATTGATCTAAAAATCACATGGTAAAATTGTTCCATAAATTAGAACTTTTTTTTGGACATACTCTTTTCACAATTCCTAAACTACATTCAGACACATTATAAGTGTAATCTGATTGAAAAAACTATGTGAAAGGTCAAAACAGAAACCTGATCTCTCTTAAGCCCACTGCATTATTGCTCATAGGAACATCTTTTTTTTTGGGTATTATTTGGAACACTGCGTAGAAATCCCAACATTTTAACTTGGAAAAATTTGTTGTTTGTGACGCCCTATTTCATATTCTTCCGATACTTATGGCTTCTTTAGTTATTTCTGGGCATCATCTTTCTCAATGGATTACCGAAACCATTACACTTCTCTTCAGAAGATTCTTTCTTCCCTTAAAGCAACAGCAGGAACTGCTAATCTCCAATTGTTTTATTACGTGTCCATATAATACAGGCATGCAAATCCACCATTAGATCGTTTGCACAAAAGTTCAATGATAGGCTAGAGACGGGAATCAGACTGTTTCAAGAAATAAGCATGCATGAAATACCTGCATCAGTTTTGCTGCTTTGTCGCCCTCAAATTTTTCTGGATAAACAGATGCATAAATCATCATCAAACGCAACTTATTTTCACCTGCAGTATTCTACATGCTGCGAAGTTATTACAAAGACCATGCCTGGAAGTGGAAACTACAATGAGTTTGAATACTTGTATTCTGAGCCAGCATAAACATTATCACCTGCTTCGTCCTTAGAAAATGGATAATTTCCTTCGTTCCTGCATCGCCAAAGACAAGATCCTGCTCTAGCTGTCCAAGTTCCCGAAGACCCATTTCTCGGATAACTTTATTAAGCTCACCTGCAATCTGACCAATCAAGCAATGAAATAAACTTCAGCATTTTATTGCAGGCAAGGTTCATCACATAGTCAAAATTCAGTTGGTCCTAAATAAACAAAGAATATCTATACAGACTTCAACATTGGTAAGACCAATGACATTGAGGCTATTATGTCTCTTAAACACCTCAGTAGATTTTGTATTCAAATAAGATATAACCATCCTCATAAGCTCTAGTTTACTCCCGATGGAGTCGGGAAGTAGCTGGTGTATTGTTGGGGATTATACAAAGTTAGAATACAAACCTAAACCAATGAAACTAGCTCCTAAGAGTTGTACATCCAAAAGTACGTCAATGGTAATTTCTTACAGTCGACCTCTATTCAAGTACGAGTTACTTGCATTTAGAATTATTAAGTGTTACTCCATAATTACTAGTTGTGAAAAAGGACGAAAATGGTTAAGTTTGCTCTTTGAAAGAGAGGAAGAAGTTTGCACATGGATCCAGTACGAAGGAACAAACCTCAACATGGATAGAGAGTCTCTCCTTTTGTTCATTATACTGTGGCAAAGCTTGGACCATCTTCTGCAAGTCCCGTGTAGATAATTCACCTCCATCTCTATGTAAAAGTAGATTCGAGTTGAGTGATTATCAGAAAAATGGAAGTTTCATGAATAAAATTTTGTACATCTACTCATCTATATAGCTAATAAATCACAGCTATGATCAATTGGTCACAATTAAAACTATTATAAGACACTCTAGATTAATTACCTTGGCCTCTTCACTGCATTCCAATTATTCCAGTTGAATTTACAAGTAAAATAAATACCTCAAAAGATTTTTTTCCCCAAAAGTACACACACATATAGAGTGCAACTGTTTCTGAAATAAAGTAAACAACTAATGTGCTACCTAAAAGATGTGTATGAAAAGCAAAAGCTATAATTTGAAGCTCAAGCCTCTGTCGTCAATGGCTCTCGGATCAGGCAAGTTTTCCATGCTTGTTATCTGCCAGTTAACAGACAAAACCCGGGGTCGTTTGGTACGTGGGATAAGGTGGATAAAGTGTGGGATTAAATTTATAATCCTCAGTCTTAGCACAGGATATCCCACCTTATCCCATCAAACTTGGGATTATATTATCCGACCTTCCAGGTGAGATAAGATTATAATCCCAGAATAATTTAGTCCGCGTACCAAACGGCCCTAAGAATAGAGTGTTAGCTTAGAATTATACCATGCATAGATTCAGTGGTGAATGATTATTTGATGCTATGCACTTCTTAAAATTATTGGTCCATAATAACATGAGAAATATCATGATAGCATATAGTCAAAGGTTTCAGGCACATAACATGATAATCAGCAAAATATGAAAATAAGAAACTGCTGAAATAAGCTACTTTTCAGATTGAGAAACTTGGCAGAGTCCCTCAACCTCTTGATACTTATAAGACTCAGAACAACATCTCATGCTGAACTTACTACAAGTTACTGAATTCTGCATCATCCCCAGACATGGAGCACAGTACGTACTATAATTATTATGTTACAGGTCTTCACAAATTTACCAAAGGAATAAAATTTTATCATTGACAGCTAAAACACCAACCTCTGCTCCATCTGTGCTGCTTTGTTCTTAGAAACGAAGTTTGTAAACCTATCGTGGAGTCGTTCACTAGCCTGATAAAGTCTTTAAGTTAGGAGCAGAAGTAACATATGACACTCACAAGCATCAAAGGAATAAGGAAATTCTTAAGACTTACATCAGCTATATGAGTATGCCGTAGCTCCAACCAAACAGGATCCTGATCTTCCAAAAGAGCTTCCTTCTTCTCAGGTGGACCACCTGATTTGCTAGGAACCTGATGTGAGATACATTTCGATCAAACACCAGGAAAATCTTGATATAAGAGATCCAGAACATGAAGCAATGCGTACCTCATGTACGTATTTATTTCCATCCATATCAAGCAGGTCATGACACATGGCATCATATGTCCATTCATGAATCACAGGAGCAATCTAAACAAGAAAATTTGTCGTTATATTAATAATAATGAAAAAAGACCGGGCTGACTGATATTTATCAACAAAATCAATTCAAAACCTGGTCAACAGATCTGTCCAGAATCAGTAATTCACATGTCTCTTTCTGCGGAAAATTAGGAATACTAGACCGATACATAGTGATATTGTTCCATATAGCTGTAGCGAGCTTTTCAGGAACTAATTCACGGAAATTTGTTGTTGATCCATCACGTCCCTTGGGACCTCGATAACGCACAAAAGGAAATTCCTGGATGTAAAGACAAAGGTTTAGCCAAACTAAGTTGGTCACTGGGTACTGTAAGTGGAAGATATACAGAACTCGAAGGCATATATGAAAATGCAACATCTTTTACCTCCTAAAGAGCAGCCACAACTGTACCAACTTTATCAACAAATTCTTTTTGATAGAATAATGGTAACATAAACTGATAAAAAGCTAGTACCAGTAGTCTTTTGGTTTGTACATTTTACATAAAACTTCAGATAAAAGAGCAAGTCACCACATTTGTGAAGCTTAAAATTACCTTCAGCGAAGCAAAAACAGTGGCAATTCTTGTGGCCATTACATTCAAGCAAGCATCAGTACGCCGGGAATTTTGAGCACTTTCACCAAACAACTCTTCAAGTGCTCTTTCATGGTCAGTGACAAATCCCTGTGATAAAAGCTGACATATTAACAAAGTTGCAATCCACAAAATTCTTACATCAATCAACAGATCAACTACTCAATTCCAAATTAGTTGGGGTCGGCTATGTGAATCATCTATGTCCGTTTCTATTGATCCAGGTTCATTTCATATCTGCTGCATCATTTTTCATTCATCAAAATTGTAAAATTCTTCTAATATCCCAGTTTATAGACAGATATTGAACTAAATGCTCCAAGTAAGGCGAGAAATTGTTTGTCGAAATATTTGCCGAAGTACCTGGCTGTCTATTGGGAAGTACTCCAAATTCATCTGCATTGTGCAAAAAATGAAAAAGAAAAAAAATGAATAAGAAGATTCAGTCAAACTTATGAAGATATCAATTTCATGATGCACACAGTATTGTAGACAGAAACACATGATTATTACCTCTCCTAGTGCACCTATACGGGGTATTACACTTGTGTCATTCTTGATGCGGGCAACCAGGTCCTTAGGTATTGGGGAACTGAAGTATACATATGCTCTGAAGAAAATAGGGAAATAATAGAAGTAAGATGACAAGAACCGTAGGATTCACTTACATTAAACAAAGTGTGGTACACTAGATTTTCTAGAGAACGAGATCGTGTCACATACTTCCTGTATAAAGGTTCTCTTCCTGACATATCGGACAAGAACATGACAACGCTGCAAATTCAAAATTTAAAGGTTAGTTCTCATTTTATTAAGTGCTGCAGAAGGAAAAGGAACCCGATGTTTTCGACAAGAATCACTGAATTAACTGAACCGATGTTTCTAAATGCAAACCAGCTTTGCTCTTATCCAATAAAGGTTAATCAAGATATGAAATTCAAAATTATGTCTGCACAAATGATGAGCATAAAATTTTGGAAATGGGTACAATCATACAGGAATTTGAAGGTAAGGGGCAATGGAGGTGAAGAATAGAACATTAAAGATCATGTATGAAGGAAATACGCAGTTCTCATGCTTTGTATACAAAATCAAGCAGAGATGATTATGTAGAGAAGGGATGTTGAAAAAAAGATCATACTTCTCCTTTGACGGTTGGATGAAGTAAATAGCATCCATTGTTGGTAAAGGTTGCCTTCTTCTAAAAAGATCTTCCACCACTGTCATAATAAATACACATAATGAATCAGGACAGTTTCAAGAACTAACAACTAATGATTAACCTACATCGGGCTTTGGGACTCATTGCACCAGGGTTTGGTGACAAAGTCAATAAGACTTATGTGACTGAACAGAACTAGAGATCACAGAGTCTTAACTTCTGTGGTGCCACAAACATTTTATTTTCTACATAGAAATTTATAAGCGGAAACATAACCTAATGAAACTATTCAGCACTCACTTCTCATTGAGATATGCAATTTATTCTTGGTTTGTTGAAGGGGTTTGACAATTTATTTTGTGAGGGCAGATTGTCAACTACGTAGAACTACAATTCCGCAGACAAACTAAAAAGTTCATTGTATGCGGAGCTCACATGAAACTCCTTGGTCTGTGATATCAGCCATTTTGCATGTGGAAGACATTACTTTTACTGTTACTTTATCCATGATAAGAACCTGCATAAAAGTAGTTCAGCAGAGAATAAGTTCCAAAAAAAGGCAATTTCCCCACGCTCTCAGGTTTAAATCAACAGAACAGTCTTCCACAGAACATGTACCAAATAGCTATATTTTAATGTTAACTAACAATCATGATACGAAAAGATATACGTTGAGCAGATACGTCAAAAAGATATAAATTGGCATCATCATATAATTAGATGTTTACAAAGCACCATAAACGTGAGAAGGAATTCAATCAACCTAGCAACAAGTAAGTGAATGTTGTGCATGGTGTAGAAAAGTCTTAGAGCATGACAGCAAAAGGCATAGTTCAAGTGCAGCCTGTAACTCAAAACTTTACTGTCTCCAATTCAAATTGTTGTCACCAGAAACAAATAACAATGTTAGTTGATTGTGTATTGCCCCCTTTTTTTTATATCTAAACAGTAAATCTATTTAGAAGTGTCAATGGTTATTACAAAGAACACAGTAACAACAAGTGCCAAGCTATGCCATCTAAGCTCCGGATAAGCAGTCTCCTTTCCTTAAGACGCATGCCCATGCTATTAGACAGTCAATCATGACTCTACATGCTATTTTTTATTTTACTTTGTTAGATAGTTATGTGTAAATAGTCCTTATCCCATATCTAGCAGGAGTAGAATATAGGAGTAGAATGTGTCCTAGTCCCATATGAAATAGAATATGCATTATATATAAAGTTCATTGTATCATTGTTAAAAAAAAGATTTTTCTCCCGTGCATTCTTACATGGTATCAGAGCTTCAGTGAGAAAATTATTGTTGTGCGTTATTCCAGCGACATCCGGGAAGAAAGATCTCGTCGCCGTGCAATTTTCCGGCAACTTCATCTTGTTCTCAGGGTTCATCACTGCTACAGTGGTGCTGTGCATATACCAGTAACACCATCAGATCTGAAACCCTTGTGCGACCGAACCCCAGAAATCCCAATACCATTGAAATAGAAAAGTCGGTCACCGTGCGTCTTTCCAGTTGACGACTCAAGATTGGTTTGTGTTATCTCCTCATCGGTAAGTATTATGCGAAAACCAACACTATCATCTTGTTCGGAAAAGTCGGGCGACAAAACCCCCAGTCAGTCGCTCCGGCAGAAAGTCCCTCATGCGCCTCCAAGCGCCACCAGAACTAGGGTTCCGACGAGCTACAATAATTTTTCCGGCATGTGTGAGCCATTCCGGCCACTTTTTTACAAAACATCTCCAGGACAACTTACTCGTCCAGCAATTCCGAGCCTACTCATATAAATTACATCAAATTCTGACAACTTTTAATTTTTTCCGGCGTGAACAATGCACTTTTATAGCGTGAACAATAATTTCCAGAAAAGTTCTGTTTGCTGGTGGTGTTCTAGAACCTATTTTGCAGTGTTCCGGCGGCTTTTCGGCCAAGTTCTGTTTATCAGTAACCACCTGATTTTGTTGCTCAGGGGGAGTCTAGTGGTATTGTATGTCGAATGATCAACTTGCAGATATTTTCACCAAATCCCTCACTGGTCCTCGTATTAGTTACATATGTAACAAGCTCGGTACATATGATTTGTATGCACCGACTTGAGGGGGAGTGTTAGATAATTATGTGTAAATAGTCCTTGTCCCATATCTAGTAGGAGTAGAATATGTCCTAATCTCATATATAGTAGAATTAGAATATGTCCTAGTCCCATATGTAGTAGAAGTAGAATATGTATTATATATAGGGCTCATTGTATCATTGTTAAAAAATAGATTTTTCTCCCGTGCATTCTCACATACTTCAAGTTCACACATTCAATGTCAAATCTAGGAATGGCTTAAAAGAGTTTGAGACCAATATGAAGAAAAACACGTCTAAATATACTTGATGCTTAATCTTGATAAGAAGTAATGTAATAGCTTTGAAATTCCTCTGATACCATAAAAAGTATGTCAACAGATACAAATTGCTCATGCACACTTTGACTATTGACATACTCAACAGTAGACTTTGCCCCGATACTTGATCAAGCAATTGTCAAATGACTCAGATGACAAGTTAGAGTATTCATGTCAAATTAATCAAGTTGTATTGGATAAGATAAATTATTACAAACCATGTATGTCAAAACTTGATAACATGGGTAAACAAGACATATTTTAGAAGTTTGTGTTGACAGCATAGCAAGCGAGTCTTGGCACAATGGTAGAGTTTCTCCTCTGATTCACAGTTCAAGGAGTGGAAACAACCTATTTGCAAAAATGTAAGGAGAAGGCTGCATACGGTATACACCACTCTCCCCCTAACCCCACTAGCTGGGAAGCACTTCATGCACAAGGTAAACCAAATTGAAGCTGGTAGGACTCACAACACAACATAACAAAATAATAGCTTTCCCTAAACAAGAGATAAGATTTGCGAATAAGTATTTAAGACTATAAAATATAAAGAAAATATAATCGTTTCAAAGATAACAGATAAAATTTAACAAACTGATTTCATGTAACAAATCCCTCCTTTTAACATACCTTCCATGAAGATCTTGAATCTCCTGAACCTGAAGATCCAAGCATTTCATGTAATAGTCCTATAACAAAAATACACCAACACGTCAGTGCATTAGTATAAAACCATTTAATGAAGTGTAAAGCTCCATGCACACCCAAAGAGATCAAGGGATAAAGAGGTGGAGAAAGTTCAATGCATCAGGAAGAATCAGTAATCTGGTGGTATTGACATAAGTCGATGCTGCAATAGAATTAGAAATCTTAGGCTACACTTCATTACTCCACATGACTTCTCCTCGTACATATTTCTTGTTGCCGGATTGAAAAGATGAGAGCAAAAGGTTAGATGATTTCACTAGTTAATGTCTCCCAAAGAGATCAAGGGATAAAGAGGTGGAGAAAGTTCAATGCATCAGGAAGAATCAGTAATCTGGTGGTATTGACATAAGTCGATGCTGCAATGGAATTAGAAATCTTAGGCTACACTTCATTACTCCACATGACTTCTCTTCGTACATACTTCTTGTTGCCGGATTGAAATAATGAGAGCAAAAGGTTAGATGATTTCACTAGTTAATGTCTCCCGTTTGCATCTCTCTTCTTCCACTTTTCAATAGTCCAACTGCTAGGTGAACTCCACACTGCATTTATTAGAAGACTTGTACGCCACATGGGTAAAATGGCTCTTATGACCTAACTGATTTCATGAAGTGTTGCGTTGCTTGACATTAATTCTCTCTCCGCTACTCGTTGTGCATCAACGTTAAAGATTCAGCTTATTACATATTTAGGAAGGCAACCCAAAATCAACCAATCACTTAGTACAGTTGGTGAATTTTCAAAGAGACGGAAAGAAGTTGTGCAAGCCTCCACATGTTAACAACAAATACACTCCCCACTT
>AWOL01S0078414.1:0-10387 GCA_000715115.1 Nicotiana otophora | reverse complement strand
CGATATCCATTCCCCATTTCATGAATGGCCATGGGGATAGGACTGAGTGAAGTTGCTCTCCGGGTTGATGGATCATTGGTGCAAACCTTTGACATTTGTCGCATTTTCGAACAAATTCCTTTGCATCTTTGCCCATATCGATCCAATAATACCCTGCCATGATTATTTTTCGGACTAATGAATTGGCACCGGAGTGATTCCTACAGGTACCCTCGTGCACCTCACGTAGGATATAATCGGTATCTTCCGGACCTAAGCATACTACCAATGGCCCATCGAATGTCCTTCGGTATAGCGTTCCATCTGAAGCCAACGTGAATCGAGCAACTTTGGTTCGTAGAGCCCTTGAATTTTTGGGGTCCGATGGGAGCTTTCCGTTCTTTAAGTATCCAATATACTTATTTCTCCAATCTCAGGTTAAGCTCGTAGAGTTTATCTCGGCATGACCTTCTTCGATCACAGATCTTGAGAGTCGAACGACAGTGTCCGAGCTCAATTCACCCTCCTCGACCGATGATCCCAAATTCGCCAGTACATCAGCCTCGCTGTTTTGCTCTCGTGGAACATGCTGTAAAGTCCATTGTTTGAAATGGTGCAAAGTGACATGTACTTTATCCAAATACCTTTGCATTCTATCTTCTCGAACTTCGAAGGTTTTGTTTACTTGATTTACCACCAGCAGAGAGTCACACTTGGCTTTAATGACTTCTGCTCCCAAGCTTTTAGCTAGTTCGAGACCTGCAATCATGGCCTCATACTCGACCTCGTTGTTAGTCAATCTGGTGGTTTAAACAGATTGCCTAATAGTGCTGCCCGTGGGTGGCTTTAAAACTATGACTAGCCCGAACCCCTTTACGTTAGAAGCCTCGTCCGTAAAAGGGTCCACACCCCCGAGGCCGTACCTGCTTTCGATAAGAGTTCTTTTTCGACTTTGGATACGAGGGTTGGCGCGAAATCAGCCACGTAGTCTGCTAAACTTTGAGACTTGATGGCCGTATGGGGTTGATACTCGATATCGTACCCACTGAGTTCAACAGCCCATTTGGCCAATCGGCCTGATAGTTCGGGTTTATGCAAAATATTATGAAGAGGGCAAGTGGTTAATACACATATAGGGTGATACTGAAAGTACGATCTTAATTTTCTAGAGACGCTTATTAGTGCAAGTGCCAATTTTTCTAGGTGCGGATATCTAGTTTCTGCTTCTCCTAAGGTCCGACTTATATAATAAACGAGAAATTGCGTACCTTGCTCTTCTCAAACTAGGACACCGCTTATTGCGATTTCGGATACTGTCAAGTACAAGCAAAGTTTTTCATCTGTTTTTGGAGTATGAAGTAATGGCGGGCTCGATAGATATCGTTTTAATTCCTCTAATGCATGTTGGCATTCCTGGGTCCAAACGAAATCGTTCTTCTTTTTGAGTAGAGAGAAAAATTTGTGACTTCGATATGACGATCTCGAGATGAACCGACCTAAGGCTGCAATCCGTCCCATTAGCCTCTGTACAGCTTTCACGCTGTCCACGACGGTGATGTCTTCGATGACCTTGATTTTATCGGGGTTAATCTTAATTCCTCGATTTGACACCATGAAGCTGAGGAACCTGCCCGAACCGACCCCGAAAGCATATTTTTCGGGGTTGAGTTTCATGTTGTATTTTCTCAAAATCTCGAACGTTTCCTAGAAATGGGTCAGATGGTCCTCTGCGCGCATGGACTTAACTAGCATGTCATCAATATAAACTTCCATCGATTTACCTATTTGTTCTTCGAACATTTTATTTACTAGGCGTTGGTAAGTAGCTCCTGCATTTTTTAGCCCGAAGGGCATCACATTATAACAATATGTTCCATATTTGGTGACAAATGAAGACTTCTCCTGGTCTTCCTGGTTCATCTGGATTTGATTATATCCCTAATAGGCATCGAGAAAAGTAAGGATCTCGTGGACGGCCATGGCATCGATCATGCGATCGATGTTGGGCAGCAGAAAGGAATCTTTGGGGCATGCTTTGTTCAAATCCTTATAATCCACACACATTCTGAGTTTGTTCCCTTTTTAGGCACTACAACTACGTTGGCTAACCATTCAGGATATTTCACCTCCCGAATGGACCCTATCTTAAGAAGTTTGGTTACCTCGTTCTTTATGAATGCGTGCTTTACCTCGGACTGGGGTCTTCTCTTTTTCTTCACCGGTCTGAACCTAGGGTCCAAACTTAGCCGATGTGTGATTATGCCCGGTGGGATCCCTGTTATATCTAGATGGGACCAGGCAAAGCAATCAATGTTATCGATAAGAAATTGAATAAGTTTCTTCTTGAGTTCGGGGCTCAACCCCATTCCCAGGTATACCTTCCGTTCGGGCCAGTGCTCGATTAGTATGAGTTGCTCCAGTTCCTCAATCATTGATTTGGTAGCGTTGGAATCATCGGGGGTCGCGAAGGATCGAGGGATCCTCTGATCTTCATATTCTTCGATATTCTGGTTATTCGGTTGGTTCAAAGCCGGTGTGTGTGATTGCTATTTGGTATCTCGCTCCCCTTCTGAGCCCGAACCCTTTACTGGCGAAGGTGAGGATATTGGTTTTGCTTCCTCGACGACAAATATTTCTCTTGCAGCCGGTTGTTCTCCGTACACTGTTTTGACTCCTCTCGACGTGTGGAATTTAAGGACTTGGTGTAGGGTCAAAGGTGGGTTTCTCTGATGGTAAGCACCCTCCACTTCCAACCAAGAGGTTGTGAGTTCGAGTCACCCCAAGAGCAAGGTGGGGAGTTCTTGGAGGGAAGGATGCCGAGGGTCTATTGGAAACAACCTCTCTACCCCAGGGTAGGGGTAAAGTCTGCGTACACACTACCCTCCCCAGACCCCACTAGTAGGATTATACTGGGTTGTTGTTGTTGGTGTAGGGTCAAAGGTACAACTCTCATGTTGTGGATCCATGGCCTTCCAAAAAGGGCGTTGTATCTCATGTCGCCTTCGATCACGTGGAACTTCGTTTCCTGGATGGTTTCGGCCACATTTATCGGTAGAATTATCTCGCCTTTGGTGGTTTTGCATGCCATATTGAATCTGTTTAGAACCAGGGTTGTGGGTACGATCTGGTCCTGCAGGCCGAGCTATTCTACGACCTTCAATCTGATGATGTTGGCCGAGCTGCCTGGATCAATCAACACACGCTTAACTTTAGTTTTTCATGAGTACGGATATTACCAGTGCATCGTTGTGAGGATGTATGACTCCTTGTGCATCTTCATCATCGAAGGACAAAGTTCCTATGGGTGTGTAATCTTTAGTTCGAGATCGCTTTTCTCTCACAATCGACGTCTTAGTGCATTTAAGCACCGGTCCCTGAGGGGTATCGGTGCCACCGACGATCATATGAATGACGTGCTATGGTTCTTCTTGTTCGTTTTGCTTGCCGAAATCCGTGTTTTAAAAATGGTTCTTCGCCCTATCGCTCAACAATTCTCGAAGGTGCCCTTTGTTGAATAACTAGGCTATTTCCTCTCTTAGTTGCCTGCAATCTTCCGTTCTGTGGCTATGGGTGCCATGGTACTCGCACATTTGATTGAGATTCCTCTGGGTAGGATCGGTCTGCATGGGTCGAGGCCATTTAGTGTCTTTGATGCGTCTGTTAGCCGGCGGACGCATCAATGCTGAAGTTATTCTCCGATAACCGAGGTGCTTCCTTAGATTCGGTAGGCCTATCGAATCTACTTCTGTTTATCAATCCCTGGGACCCTTGACCTTGATCACTTCTTTTGGTATTTTGCCCTTTGTTATGTCTCGATTCACTGACTCTGCGGCTTCCGGTGTACGGTTGGTATCGATCCCCGATCGGACCTTGTTCTCGACTATTATCCCTTCGAACAGCGGGTTGAGACCCCAATTGATCATCTTCGACCCTAATTTTTGACTGGTACCAATTGTGCACGTCGGCCCATGTGATGACTGGGTATTCGATCAGGTTATGCTTTAACCGCTGTGAAGCTGTCGAACTTCGTTCGTTCAAACCTTGAGTGGAATCCTGAACAGCCCAATCGTCCGTGACTGGTGGCAGGTCCATTCGTTCTATTTGAAAACGAGATACGAACTCCCTCAGCATCTCGTTGTCCTTTTGTCTTACCTTGAAGAGGTCCGATTTCCTTGTTGCGACTTTTATGGCGCCGAGCTTTCACAAAAGAAGCTGCTAACATGCGAACGAGTCGATGGAATTTGATGGTAGGTTGTGATACCAAATCATTGCTCCCTTTGAGAGGGTCTCTCTGAATGTTTTTAACAACACATATTCGATTTCATCGTCTTCTAAATAATTTCCCTTAATGGCACATATGTAAGAAGTGAAGTGTTCGTTGGGGTCGGTCGTTCCGTTATATTTGAGAATTTCGGGCATACGGATTTTTTTAGGGATTGGTTTTGGGGCTGCGCTCAAGGGAAAAGATTTTTGCATGAATATTTTTGAATCCAGCCCCTTTATCATTGGTGGGGCTCCCGGGATCTGATCGACCCTGGAGTTATACGTTTCTACTTTTTTATCATTGGCTTCGACTCGCTTTGTGAGCTCCTCGAGAATTTTAGCCATTTCGGAAGTGGTCCCCGATTCTTGCACATTTGACCTCACTATGGCTGGCTCCGTTCTGTGGGCGATTTCTCGAAGTGGACCGGGCTCCGGCCTGCTCGGCAGCTGGGTTTGGCTCTGCAACTGGGCTATTTCTGCCTGTTGAGCTTGCAGCATTTCAAAAATCATGCGTAAGCTGACGCCGTTTTCCTCGACGTTATGGGTATCTCGAGCTGCAGACCGAGTGCCACCATGAATGCTATTTGCAGGTTCAGAATGTAAGTTTGCCTCAATGGCTACATGTGAATTGATATCTATCGGCGCTCCGATTCGAGATTTAACGACGTTTACAAGTGGCCTTTCGATACTGGGTGTTAGGTTATTGTTCTTGTCTTGAAGACCGGCTCCGTTGTCGATTGGTGAAGCCATTTGATTGGTAGTAAGTCGTTCCTAATCCGAAATCCAAGATATTTTCGGAGCTGAGCGCAAAACACAATGGTGTGTTTTTTCAGATTCGTATCAAATAACCACTGTTATCCTTAGCCCCACGGTGGGCGCTAAACGTTTTACCCGAAAAACGAATAGAGTTGAATTTATACGTAGTTCTAAAGATATGTGCCGTAGCTTAATACAAACCATACGGATAAATAGAAATATTGAGTATAGATTGCAAATAACGCAAAATAGATAAGGTCGCAAAGAAGATGAGATTATGGAATGAACAAGTGGAATCGGATTAAAAAGCTTGAAAGAACAACTCTTTACTATATGAGAATATGATGCTTGAATTACAATCTTAGCAAAAAACTTACCCTTACAGAAATGATAACCATGCCCTTTATAGTATAGGGATCTTTCTTTAAATATAATTAAAAATATTCAGTGGGAGACCCATGATAAATCATTTTTTCCACAATTCCTGCTAAGATTCTTGCCTCTAGTTGGATTGCAACGACTCATGTCTGTGAGCTCGATCTTGACTTGAGCTCTCGATCTCGGCTTGAGCTCGATTCTGACTCGAACTTTCGATCTTGGCTTAAGCTCGATTCTGACTCGAACTTTCGATCTTAGCTTGAGCTCGATTCTGACTCGAGCTCTCGAATTGATTCAGGTTCGAAGCTTATTTGTACCATCTTTGGAATCCATCTCGAGGTCTTACTTCGATCGATAATCTTTCAAACTCGATCAAACGTACGAAGGCCGAAATCTATTTCGACCGCACACAACCTTGTACCAAATATTCATTGTTCTATATCTTGGCTACTCAAGAAGTTATCAGTCCTCTGATCCGAAGTGAATTTTAGGGTGAAGACCCACCCCACGATTTTTATTTGAAATATGAGCTACTAAAATTTTTCCCTTTTGGATATATTTAGTCCTATGAACGTGATGCATACAAATATTGGAAGACTTATACATAATACATGACCAAATAATGGTTATACTTTATCCATGTATCAATTGGTAATAGTAATCATTAATCAATACAAATTTTTGGGAATTATTAACATCATGCTGATTTTTCTATATTTTAAAAATATAGACCCATAATTCTTCCATTTTAGAGGTCTAAACTAAAAGACTAGATCACCCCCTACTTTTGCAACATTCAATGGCTTCATCATACATTTCCTTTGGTCCATACTTAAACTTGAATCCAGTGTCCAACAACTTCTTTGATGAAAGCCTGGGATATTTTAACACATTGCTCTTCTCCTTAGAACTACAAGAAAAAACTGATAATCAATTTCATTTCTATATGCTTGTTTTCAATATTAATAATTTCAAGCATCAAAAGAACTTTGTATACGGTCAAAACTGGGCTCGCCCCTTGCGTGACTGATTGAGACTGGAATGTGATAGATTAAGGTTCGACCTCGAATCATATAGAACCAAGGTGCGAGGTTATATCGTCAAGCTCGAGACCCCCGGACCGAACAAAATCGAGATCATGCAAGATCAAGGAAAATTTTCTAAGCCGAATAATAGAAGGATGAAATATCCGCGATCATGCATAGGTCACGGCAAAAATCTCGGCACGTATCAAGGATAAGCCGATTAATTAGCCTATCATGAGATTTCTTACTTCATTTAGAATTGTATCAAGAGTATGACTCCCCTACTATATAAATGGGGTCTGATCATTTGTAAAACACATCACATTTACGCAACATAAAATAATATACTATTATTTCTGGCTTTCATTACCTTGTTACTCTGTTCATATATCAGCTTAAATATCTCTTGGTTCAAGGGTGATCGAACTCGAGGACCAAGACTATTCGATTTGTGTGGTTTGCATTTATTTCTTTTATCGTCAATTTTAATATTAATATATTCTCTTAATTTGTGCCAAGTTATATCACGTATCTTTAAAATCACGTATAAATTCAATTGTTATCCGTTTTTGGGGTAAACAGTTTGGCATCCACCGTGGGGCTAAGGATAATAGTGATTACCTGGTACTAACTTTCATAACACACACTATTTTACACTTGTTCTTGTGGGTATTTGTGATTCTAGGATCAAAATGTCGAACTCTCAGGCAGCACCCATACACATGGACAATGATTTCGGTCACCACGACGAAAATGACAACATAGCACCAGGGAACGACGCACCTCCAGTTAGCCTCGATGGAGATCGAGGGGTTTGAATTCAAAGCCGATGCTTTAAGGGACGAGGTCGTTGAGAAGGCAGCGGATCTCGAGAAGGTGGAGTTAGATCGGTCAGGGGCTGTGAGGAAGATGGAGGCTTTGGAGATCGTCATCCGTGTTCTCCGATCCGAGCGAGAGAATGCCTTGCAGACCACCAGACTTAAAGAATAGCGGCTTGATAAACGGATTGGAGGATTGGAGAAAGAGGCTTCTGGCTTTGTGAACGAGTCGCCGCTCTAGAGGCCGAGAAGCATATGTATTGGCTCGATCATCCTCTTCCCATAATTCTAACTTCCCTGATGTTCCTCGAGATTTATACGAGGAGTGGATTCACGTCGAGGCCCAACTGGATATATTCAAAGATTTGATGAAGGCGGGAACCATTTTGGAAGCCATCCTCGAGAATGCTCGTGCTAAGGCACGTGAAGCTCGGGTCGCATATGGCTACTATCCTGCTACACTGGAGGCCGGTGATGACGAGGAGGATGCGGGTGTGGACCGGATTAAAGAGGATGCTTGGTATGCAGATGAGTATCTTGATGGTGATGGTGATGGTGAAGGGGCGGACAATAATGGTCTAGGCAGCCAAACCGATGGTACGGTTAGGTCAGGCGGCGATTAGTAGCTTTTCTTTTCCTTCTTTTGTATTGCCACAGACTTATGCACTTTTTTGTGGGCGTCTTCTCGAGCCTTTGTAATAATATATTCTAAGTATGAAATACCAGTTTCGTTATTGTACCTGATCTTTTTTTCTTTTGTTTGAGTTTGTATGCCTTTTGATTTGTTTGTTTGGTTGCCTTGGTTTTCTTGGTCGTATGATTTAGCTCGAGTGGGGTCGAATGAGGTCAAAACAGAATTAGGTTTGATCATGCCGGGGGCCAGTGGACGTTAGTTCGAACGAGGTTGAACATATCGTGTGTTTATTTATGATCGAGGGCCAATTAGGTGTTGATTCGGACGAGGTCGAATGTAACCTATACTTAGTTATGGCTGAAGGTCGATTAGTTATTGATTTGAACGAGGTTGAAAGTAACCTATGCTTAGTTATGGCCAAGGGCCGGTTAGGCGTTAATTCAAACGAGGTCGAGTATAACTTATGCTTGATTATGGCCGAGGGCCGATTAGGTATTGATTCGAACGAGGTCGAATATCACCTATGCTTGATTATAGCCGAGGGCCGATTAGGTGCTACACTTGTCGGCGGTATGATTTTAAGGCGACATTGCTTTGGTTGTATATTTGGAGGAAATAGGAATAAACTTCATGCATTTGTGCTTTGTTTATACACTTGGAGAAAGTTACATATTTTCCTAGTGTTGGCTGGCATTTCAGTCCCAGTCCCACTTTATCTATTCCTTTCATTGGTCGAGCTGGAGAAATATTGAGAGGTCGAGCAATGAACTAGCCATCCTGTGCGCACTTCAATCCTGAAATGTTCCCTTCGTCGCCTCGTTAAAAACCTCCTTGAGAAAACCCAATTGGGACAAAACTCAAGTGAGGAAAAAAGAGTACGACTTTGGGGGTGCTTTGTCTTTTAGAAGTTGAAGTACTTGAGGTGTGTAATATTCCAGTTGTTTGGTAGTCGCTTTCCTTCCATCGTTTCTAGTTGGAATGACCCTTTGTTTGTTGTTGTCGTGAATTTGTACGGGCCGTCCCAATTTATTCCTAGTTTGCTTTCCCATGGGTCTTTGCTCGCTTGTGTTTTAGGTTTAAGCACATAGTCCCCAACTTTGAGTGGCATGTCCTTTGCCTTTTTGTTATAATAGCATTCTGCTTGTTTCTTTTGGGCGACCATTCTAACGTAGGCCATATCTCTTCGTTCCTCGACTTTGTCGAGCTCATGCTTTCTACTGTCATCATTCCGGGGCCCGCTTTCGTGGGAGTATCTTAGGCTGGGCTCCCCGACCTCGACTGGTATTACTGCATCTGTCCCATAGACTAATGAGTATGGCGTCTCTCCTGTGCTCATCTTTGGCATTGTTCGGTAGACCCAGAGTACTTCTGGTAATATTTTCGACAACAATCCTTTGGCGTCATCGAGTTTCTTCTTCATGATGTTCAGTATCGACTTATTAGAGGATTCCGCTTGCCCATTGTCCGCGGGGTGGTATGGCGTTGAGAGTATTCTTTTGATGGCCATTTTTCAAAAACTCAGTGACATTTTTTCCCGCAAACTGGGGTCCGTTGTCCGAGTTGATCTTTTTGGGGAGACTGAAATGACATATGATGTTTTTCCATATGAAGGCGATCACTTCCTGTTCGTGTATTTGGGCGAATGTTCCTGCTTCTACCCATTTAGAGAAATAGTCAGTTAAAACTAAAGGAAATCGTACGTTATCTCGTCCTGCCAGGAGGGGCCCTACGATGTCCATTCCCTATTTGGTGATCGACCAAGGGGAAGTTACTGAGTGTAGGTGTTCGCCTGCTTGGTGGATCATTGGGGCATATTTCTGGCATTGCTCGCATTGTTTCATGAGATCCGCGGCCTCTTTGTTCATGGTGGGATAGTAATACCCAGCCCGTGTGAGGCATCTGACTAACGCTTGATTGCCGGAGTGAGTTCCACAGTGGCCTCCGTGTACTTCTTCAAGGACATGCCGCGTCTGATTTATGCCTAAGCATTTCGCCAGAGGGCCGCCATATGTCCTCTTGTACAGGTCGTTGTGAATGATGTTGTATCTAGCTGCTTGCATTCGCAGTTTCTTGGCCTCTTTTTTATAGTTGGGGAGTACGCCATCCTGCAAATATGTAATAATACAGTTGCGCCAGTCCCTAGTCAGGTTTATGGATCTTACCTCGATTTGATCTATCGAGGAGTTGAGGAGGTGGACCACATTTCTTTCTCTGGTTGTAATGTTTTTGGTGGCTGTGGCTAATTTGGCGAGGCCGTCCGCCTCGATATTCTGTGCTCGGGGGATCTGGTGGAGTTGACATTCATCGAATTTGGGTAGCAGCTTGTATATTTCAATCTGGTACTTTTGTAACCTTTGCTCCTTGATTTGGAAAGTCCCTGTGACTTGTTTGACCATGGGTTGAGAATCACAACGTAGTTTTAGCCGCTTTGCCCCGTATTTGAGTGCTAGTCTTAGTCTTGCAATTACAGTCTCATACTCGATCTTGTTGTTAGTCATGTATGGATATCTTATGGACTGATGAATTACTTCGCC
>AWOL01S0078408.1:16797-48948 GCA_000715115.1 Nicotiana otophora | reverse complement strand
GAAATTGCAGCAGCTGTTGTAGTTCAATTTTTGATCCGTTAACCATCCGAAACTCACCCGAGGCCCTCGGAACCTCAACTAAATATACCAACAAATCCTAAAACATCATACGAACTTAACTGAATCCTCAAATCACCTCAAACAACGCTAAAACCATGAATTACACCCCAATTCAAGCCTAATGAACTTTAAAATTTCTAATTTCTACAAACAACTCCGGAACCTATCAAATCACGTCCGATTGACCTCAAATTTTGCACACAAGTCATAAATGACATGACAGAGGTATTCCAATTTTTAGAATCGGATTCCGACTCCGATAGGAAAAAGTCAATCCCCCGGTCAAACTTATCAAAAATAAAACTTTCGGCATTGCAAGCCTAATTCCTCTACGGACTTCCAAATAATACTCTGGACATGCTCCTAAGCCCAAAATCACCATACGGAGCTATTGGAATCATCAAAATTCAAATCCGAGGTCATTTACACATAGGTCCATATCCGGTCCTCTTTTCTAACTTAAAATTTTTAATTATGAGACTAAGTGTCTCATTTCGCTCTGAGTTCCTTTCAAACCCGAACCAACTAATCCGATATAATATAATATAGCTGAATAACACAAAAAGAAGTAGAAATGGGGAAAATGGGACTATAACTCTCAAAACGACCGGCCGGGTCGTTACATTTTCTTTCTTGAAAATTTATAATGTTTAGTTCTTTTATGAAAGGATGTCAATTTGAAGGTTGTGACTTTTCATGAAAAGATGCGTCTGTACGTTTTTGTATGGACATGACCGTTCATGAACGAATGTATTAATACATTGGTCAATAATATAGTGAACTAAACAATGAAAATGATAAAAATCCATAGCAAGTTGGATTTGCTTCATGAATGAAGGTGTTATAATTTGCATAAAGTATAGACATGTATTCTATTGTGGAATATGAATAAATAGCATACAAATGCTAGTAAAAGCCGGAGTGGTTGCGAAATATGTAAGATATTAAAAAGTTGTGGCCACAAGTGATGCCAATCATTTCAGCTGTTGTTATTATATACTATTGCTATATAAGTGTAGTCAATAATCTGATATGCAATAGAAAGTCGATACGTATTAGTCTACGATATAAGAAAGTTCGCATTGAACTATCATGACAATAAAATGAGTTTTGGGATATTTGAAATATATCCATGACTATGCATTCTACTATAATAAGTATCATGCAGTTATTGAAGGTTATAGTGATGCAATTAGATCACCAGATCAACCTAAACTAAATCCACAAGTGGATATACTTTTACAATCAGTGGAAGAGCAGTGTCTTGAAAATCGTCCAAACAAACGTGAATTGTCGCTCTACAATGGAGGCTGAGTTTATAGCCTTAGACAATACCGGTGAAAAAGTTGAATGGCTCAGAAATATTTTGAAGAAATTCCATCTTAGCCCAAAATATTTGTACCTATATGCATACATTGCGATGGTCAAGCGACAATAAGAAGGGCTGAGAGCATTATGTGAAGTCAAGCGATAATGTGTCGGATCCATTTAAAAAAAAAGGTCTAACTAGAGAGAGGTAGTTGAAAGATCATCGAGGGGAATGATACTATGGCCGAGGACAAGTCATTATGGCGGTAACTCTACCTAGAAGACATGAGATCCCAATATCTAGATTCAAGGAGCTCAAACAAAGTCATTAATGACGGTTCAACATTGTCAAATAAAATTTCTTTTTAGTCCATTCTCGTGATGAGACAATATTCAATACCAAGGATAAAACGTTAAGGCTTTTTAATGATTTCTAAGTTTGATACGGGGTATATCAAATAGTGTATCTATGGGATAACACGTTTAGGAATCACCTATATAAATGTGAAGTGTTAGCCGCTTCAAGGAGAGTTCTGTAAGGCCAATTCTCTATGCACTTATGAAACCAAGCGGTGTTCATGGATGAAACGAACACAACAATGAGAACCAAAGATGGTTTTGATTGTGTGACTTATGATTGTCTAGGTATCCACCAAAGCTCGACGGTTCAAAGATATCAAATCTGCCGATTGACCGAGTATATCCGACATATGTTCACTATGAAATGTTCAAAGGGAACCCTACTTATTCAAATGCGAATAATCCTTACTCACTAATCACACAAGTTTTTTTTCTGCATGTTTTTTTAAACATATTGCCATTCCCCATTCATGTAGGGGATTATTAGGTTTCTTGAATGGGTGTGAATGGGAAATGGAAGAGGCACCTTTTGAATTATACCTCTTCATCTCACCCTTTCATTGTCTATAAATTTAGAGGCTTAGCCTCATCTTTTCAGACATGGAAAATCTGAAAATTTCTCCCCTATTTTTTATATGTTTTGCATTATTTTTTTAAATAAACAAAGTGTCAAGTGTGATGCTCGATTTGTTGAGTTCGCTGAAGTTCTATAATTTCGATTGCCAGTATTACAGAATAGTTTTTTCGTTCTATACTGGGAGAAAGTAATCCATAACCTTGGGTAACAGTGAGGGGATTAAATTTTTTAAGGACACACAAACAACTTGTGGGCTTGAAATTATTTTCTATTTTGTTTATTGAATTAACGTTTCTTTGCTTCTATAATTTTTTAATTTTGAACACACATTACTAACAATAAATAACATTTATTTTTCTCTCCAACAATGAATGTATTAATGAAAAGGTGTCAAACGAAAATGAAACTTGAATTTATTGGATGTGTGTCTTTTAAATGATGGTTGAGAAATAAAAAAAAACTGAACATATAGTGAGGCACCTAAAGTATGAATTTTCATTTAAACATCTTAATTAGGTCTTGTTTCGATTGAATATACGCAGTTATATTGGTGGAAAATAAACTCACCACATGGACCAATATTATAATAGTAGGTGTTATAGGAGTCGAAGTAATAAAGAAGAATGATGTGCAAAAAAGATATGAACAACACCCACCGGATCATCTATGAAGATACCATGCATGTTAGTTGAATAAGAGAAAATAGGTATGGGCCTGGTAATTAAGGTCATTGGAGGTCACATAAGTGGAAAGGTAATTAATAGTTACAAATATGAAAATAAATCTGTTGAATCTCTGATTGTGTGCGATTTGCTATTATTGCCTCAACTCTTACAAATCACCCACGTAATGGGTAATTAATATAATAAATAATTAGTAACAGGCAGGAACTAAATAGGATAAGCGGTTACAAATTGTACTACTATATAAATCCTATTTTCATAACTTGTATCCCCATCGGAAAAACTGCTATGTTATACTGTCAATTATCAATATTCTTGCTATTCTCTGTCATTAGAAATCTTGTTCTTTCTTACCGGAAGAAAACGATAATCATCAATAAGATTTCTATTTCTTTATTCTCTCAGTTTTATTCTCTATTATTGTTATTCCTTTTCATATTAATTATATTTAGAAAAATAAAGTAAATTGATTGTTAGAAACCTGAATTATTCTATTTATTTGTTTTGACTATAAAAAACTATTTTTTGGGTTAAACAGTAGTAGACCCAAAGTATACCAGTCAGGCGCATTTCACACTGACATGAAAATATCTCAAACTCGTGTCTACAAGTGCACATGGAGTAATTAGCCAATTAAATTACTTTGATGCGAAAGATGAACCTCGAAAGGAGTACGAAAAGTTGTCCAAAAGAGGTGTGAAAATAACATATTCCAATTATAATCATAATTTAATTGGTTAATTATACTCCCTCAGGTCCACAATAGGTGACCAACTTGCCTTAGGCACACCCATTAAGGAAATATAAAATTCTAGACAAAAATAGTTAGTGTGACTAAACTACCCTTAATTAAATGTTGCAACATAATTAATGTAAGGAGTAAAAACTTTTTAGGAATGCGTACATAAAAATAATTTTGAAAAAATAAATTGAATTTTTTCTTGATTATATAAATAAATACTTATTTTGGATCAAAATAAAAAGACAAATTGGTCACGGTAAAGAATAGTATGTATGGAGCGTTTGCAGACTCACACTTAAGGTACTTCCGTGCAAAATATACATGATTGATACAATATCGACAATGTATTTACCAAAAGGTCAATGAAGGAAATTATTTACCAAAAGATGAGGATTCTCATTTGTCCTATTATACTTTCGGTTAAACTCTTAACAGCAAGCAGTGCTTTATCCCAAGTAAAATATCCAGTGGCCATTACAATGGCCTCAAACATGCTTCAACTGTCACTCCTACCACTCTCTTCCTCATCATCACTAACATTATTATCATCTTCACGCTGCAACAATTCCTTTACTCAGCAACGCCGCCATTTCTCTCTCTTTAATGTTCAAAATTTTCGGTTTCAGTTAAGCAGAAGCACTTCCTTGGGACCGCTGTTTGTGAATAAAGAAGAAGACAGTGCAACTTATACTGTGACAGAAGAAGAAGATGATGATGATGCTGACCCAGATCCTCAATCCCTTGAATACGTTTCACAAATAAAAAGGGTTCAGTCTTTATGCTTTACCCAATATTGTTTTACCTATGATTTGTATTTTGCAGCTTCTGATGTGTATGGGGTTCAAATTTGTCACTTTTGTAGGTTTTGGAGCTTCTCAAGAGGAATCGGGATATGCTCTTCGGTGAGGTGTGAATTTATTTTCCTTAACCCCTTATGATTTTTTCTTTCAATTAAGGTGCATTTGGTATGGATAGTAATGTATTTTTGGAAATATTTTAACAATTGTTTGCATCATTTTTGAATGTTTGGTCTGGTAGAATGGTTGGTGACATATGGTATTTGTGCAAAATGTGGGATAAGGTATGAGGATAATGTTTTGGGGAATAATTTTTGAGTTTTAAAAGGTAGCAATAATGTCAAAATACTGATTGAACTAAGTTATATGGAGATAGGGATGGGATATTATGTTATAAAAGGAGAATGGCTACATTTCATTATGTTACTTGTACCGGTAACTGGTTTATGTACGATATCCTCTACTACTTGACCCGCAACAGTCCTTTGACCAACTCCAGGTCTAATAGAAGCAAGCCCTCTATTAGAACGGGATTCCAACTCAGCTTGCGCTTATTCTGGAAAATTCTTCATGCTGCCCGAGACTTCAGCTCATAAGTGAAGAAAGTTGTTTTTCCCATTACTGAAATATATTTTTCCTTGAAAAAAGAATTTGTATTATTCATGTTGAACATTTTTAGTTGACCTCCATACATGCCCTTTGAATTTTCGGCTTGTTTAAGCTCTCAGTTTATTTTGAAAGATCACTTATTTTGTTAAGCTCACCACATGTACTAAGTTTGGAATGCTTTTTGCACATTTTCATTGTCCCTTTAGTTAATGTTATATGAAAGATGTCGGTGCCTCTTCTTTTTTAGTACAACATTAATTGTCTTAACTAGGATTAAAACTTTGTTACATTAGGTCCGGGCGTCCACGCAGATGTAAGTGTGAGACTTAGGGAACTATGGTTTTAAAGAATCTTAATTTGCCTAATTTTCCCTTAAAGATTAATTATTTAGTATTGAAATGAAATGGGCCTGGAGAGATTGGAATGGATACTGAAGATTGTCGTAGTCAACTCCAACTAATTTGGGATTGAGGAGTAGTGATTAATTGATTGATAGACTGCCTTGGTTAACTAGCTCCATGGGGTAATTCAAATGTCAATTTGTTTCTTGATTGGCCTATTCCCTTGGGTTTATTACAGGTTAAGTTGACAATAATGATTGAAGACCCCAGGGACGTTGAGAGGAGGCGGCTGCTCGGCATCGACGATGAAAATGCTCCAACAAGGGATGACTTAGCTGCTGCTTTAGAAGAAGTAAGTCTCTGCTCCACAAATGCCTTAGATTAATGCTGACCAAATTATATGGCTTTTTGACTCAGGAGGCTGCTCCTGAACTCTCTGCTTTAAAAGTTGTGATCTGGTTCTGAAAGTGTGACCTGGAACTATGATTTGGACTATTCATCCGGAATATTTGTTGGTACTAGATGGTTTCCTCATAAAAGAAGGAATATAGGACATCTAATAACAATAGATCATCTCTTTGGGATTGAGGCTTAATTGATTGATGACAAGAATAGAACATTCCGATGTGAAGTATTTCCTCTGGTGCAGTTGCAAAGGGAAGTTTGTTCTAAGCAAATGAAAAAGGCTGCATACCTTTTTATGGAAGACTCTAGTAAAGTAGATCAAAATATAGAAGTCAGCGAAGTACAAGTGCAATATGTTGCAACACAACATTTTAGAAGGATTTACAGTGTAATATATTGGAGTTGGCATAGAAGGTTTTTCGACCCTCCAAAACATGCACTAGGATATTAAATGTTGCAATAAGAGTCCTAGTGATGCTTTTGTAGTTTTTCTCTTGCCGGCTGAAAGCTGCTTGGTAAGAAAAATAAGGAATATAATTGCTGTTTTGTTTTCAAAAATTTTAGAATGCAGATTAAATGACGTTGTTTGGTGGCAAAACCTTTTCAGTTTCTAGGAAGCACTTTGAAAGCAGGCCTTGATATTAAAAGAATGAAAACTGATGTTAACACTTGTTTTAGGAAAATATCATTTTACATGCTTCAGTTATGCACTGAAATAGGCGGATATTTGAATCTCTTTGATTACAAAAATTGCTCAATTGAACGAGAGGTTCTCACTGAAGAAGCAATTCTCCTTCTGTCACTGCTTCGTATTACTCCCTTCATTTTCTCATTCTTTCCTTCATCTTTTTTCTTCCTTCAACAGCATTTTCCCCCCTTATTTCCACCTCCCTTTTTGTGTTTTTCCAGTTTGAATAAAAATGTTTTCCACCAAAAGACAAGTTATATGGACGATGGAGAACAGTTCATTACGAACTGCTGAAACTGTCCTTTCCGCATTAAGGACCTTGTTTAATCAATAGGTTTTGCCAGCAAAAAGAATCTCAACAATTTCTCATTTATTGTTGCAGAGCAAGTGGAAATATTTCCTTTATAAGTATTTTCCAGTACAGGTCCCCGCCTGCTTTAGTCTCAAATAGGGCACAAATTGAGGTGAACAGACTGGACTGAACCTCCCTACGTCAAGAGCTTTTGGCTCTTAACTCTACCCCTCAAGTTTTGGGTTAGATTCCCATATTTCTTTCAAATTCAATACATCTTATAACTTATCTAAGCACTCTACTAGAATGCATGTAGATCATATTATTAGTTCTTGTGATGTGGGAAATCCACAAGCCTCTCAGAGGTAACTTTTGAGGAATAATACAGCAGAAAGGAAATCTAGGAATACTTCGAAAGGGGGAACATAGTTAGGAAAAGGAAAAGATAAGATGTAAGATCATACCAAACTCCTTAAGTATCATGCTATATGGGAGACAAGAGTAAGAGGAAGGGGTCCTCCACTTCTAACCATGATTTTGGAGGTTTGAGTCACAAGGGGAAAAAGAGTGGAAAATTTCCACTTTTGGTCCCTGGGGTGTGGTTTGAGAGCAGTGTTACTATATCAGAAATGGAAGTATCATACTATATGGTAAGAGTTAGGAAAAAGAGTAGCTAGGGAAAATTCTGTATTACTTGAAGTATAATAAACTTTTTGTGATGTTAACTCTAAACTTAACTCTATTCTGTAAAAGATCCTTCAAACCAACAATGCAACCAACCCTTTAACTAAATACTACTTTTAGTATCTGTCAAACCATGATGAAGACAAAGGAAACTTGCACTACAACAACCAACGCATCAACCCCAAGTTAGTTGGGGTCAACTATATGAATCTTCACTATCCATAGCGGTCCCAGACATACCTAATGTTGTTTGAGACTCATCATAAGTTGACTAGCTTTACACTGGGTATCAACTTACCACAACTTTCCACTAGTTGAGTTTGGAATCGGCAATATGGGCAAGTTTAGACAGGCGAAGTTAAAAGGAAACTAACACTCTTCCTTGGAAATTATATGCAAGATCTTTGGGAGTTACCACAATGTCCTTCAGATGAAAATTTCATGAAGCATAGAAGTTGTAGTCAGAGCAACTAATTCTGCAAAATTCTACTGATATTATTGGAGTAGTCGATTAAATTTACAATTACATCATAGTACGAGATGAATATTTCCTGTAGAATGTATGTGGATTTCTATGTGAACCCTAGTGACAATAAAGTGAAGTACACATGTATGTGGCATTAACAATGATGCGAAAGGAGATTGGAATAAATTATTGCTGGGAAAAGTGTTAGTTGTCAAGGGGTTGCATTGAGTTATTAAGGGTTTCATTTTATACTGCTTGGCAAATTTATATCTCGACATCTGTTATTGGTCTTGCACTCCGATTATGTTTATTTGATGGTGTATAGGTCTATACTCCTTTGAATTTTGGCTGATATATTACCTATTTAAGAAAATGTATCTCTCTCTATGTGCTTGGTAGGGATAACTGCTATATGCTATATGCTATATGCTATATGCTATATGCTATATGTCTATAACACAATTTCCTACTCCCAAATGTATTTGAGCTTTAGGAAAAGATTGATCGTTCATATATCTCTTAGAAACAATTTGTCCTAAAATCTGTAGAATCGATTGTGATCACTCTCAGAATAATGTTTAAAGTGTAGGAGAACATTCTTTTTACTTTTAGTATTACTCTATAACATCCAATGTATAGGAGAACATTCTTTTTACTTTTGGTATTACTCTACAACAAATAACTCAACTTACACTGTTGTGTCACATAATTTACTTCCATGATTTTTTTAAATAATTTAAGCGCTAAGTATGGAAATCCATACTAAGCTTGCCTTTTTTTATGTTACCAAAAAAAGTGGATTGAATGGAATTTTTTGTTAGAGAGTAGGGGTGGCAAATGGGCTGTTTGGGTTGAGTTTGGATTGGTCAAGATGGGCTGAACTATAAATGGGTCAATGCCCAACCCAACCCAAAGTTCACTTGGTTCAAGATGGGCTGGGGTCAAAATGGGATAAACAATGGGTCATAGCTCAACCCGTCCAACTTGACCCAACTCTTTTTCTTACCTTTTGAAGAAACCAATAAACATTCTCAACCAAATATCTATAAACAAGTCTTCATAAATATTTACATATAACAAAAAGTTATAAATTTATTACAACAAGAAATTTTTGAAATACTAATTTTCAGTGAATTAAATGTAATATCTATCTCTGCATAGTATTGATTCATGCCATTTTTTTGTCACAAACTTTTTCATTGCCACAATTCTTGAATCCATGCCAATCACGAAAATGATTAACAAAAATCTCTCGTGATCAATTTCAACTTAGCATATTGCTATGAAATCAGAAGTAGAAGTAAATATAACAAATAACATTTAGAGTTATACATATCTTTCTTTCTCACTAGTTATAACCTCCACCAAAGAAGAATTAAAATATTATTAAGAAATTTTGTAACTGCTATGATATCGTCTTCAATAGAGCAACATTTCCAAGATTCTTATTGAATAATTTGTTATCTATAATACATTTAAAACATTTTTTGTCTTAATTGGTTCAAGCTTCAACCACCAAAAGAAATAACTTATTTAAGAAATTCCAAATTACATGAGGTATTAGAAAGATTGTTGATTGGCCAAAAATTTACTTTGTAGCAAAAACACTAATCCCAATAAAATCTTCATTTCGTATTCAAATTCTTGTCCGTACGTGTTTGTGATACGTATTTGCATGTAATAACCACAGTCAGGGAGTAATCATAGTTAAATCCATAGTTAAATGATAAGGAGTAGTCAAGTTAGTAGTTAAAACTGTTAGTGAAGGTTGTTAGAAGAGGCACGTGTGGGTCATGTGACTTCCAGAAGTTAGTTATAACTAACTAACTGCACATCACGTGGATTAACCTATATAGCTCACAAAACCTTTCTTTTGTACTTAGCTATTGTTGTGAAGATTAATAGCATTCTCCCTTCTCTATTCTCTCAATTCGACTGAGCTTCATTGAGCTCTTGGAATCACTGTTCAAGAGTAGTTCTTCTCGTCTATGTTACTCGGACTCTTCAAAAATGTTATTGGGTGCGTGTTGGATCCTCCAAATTTAGTACATTTTTGGAGGATCCGACACGGGTGCGGCAGCACTTTTAGAGAGTCCGAGTAACATAGCTTCTCGTTACTCTTTAGGTGTTCCTTCTTTTCAATTCCAGAATTTCTGGTGCGTATCATTGGTATTAGAGTTGTAATTCCTTGGCTACGACAATGGGCGATCATAGCACGCGAATGACAGAGTTACGCAAGGATGTTGATAGTCTCAAAGGCTCTGTAGATTCTGTAGTTCACATAGTTGCAGAATTGACTATTTTAGTGGAAGCAAAATTTTGCCCAAGCATTAGAAGAGATTAAGAAGATGATGCTTATCAATGGGGATAGCCACGTGCAGAATGAACCAGTAATAGATAGAGGTGAGGAAGTTCTGAGAAATCGCGCAGAGAATCGAGTGGCCAGAGCTGTCGAACATCAACCTCCCTTTAGGAATTATCAGGTGGATGTGACCATCTCCAAATTTGATGGAACTGGGCTGAAGGATTGGCTCTATAAGTGTGAGCAGTTCTTCGATGTGGACGAGACTCCTGAAGATTCAAAGGTGAAATTGGCTTTTTGTAAACTTGAAGGCCGAGCTCTTCAATGGCATCAAGGATTCATGAAATCAAGGGTTACAAGAGAGTGGCCTCGCTGGAGGAGTATGTAGGGTGTCTCTATTCCAGATTTGGAGCAGAGTTATTTGACGATCCAATGGGAGATTTCAAAGGTCTAAGGCAGGTAACAACTGTTCAAGAATACATTGACATTTTTGATGAATTGCTTAATAAAGTAGAATTGCAAGATGAATATGTTGTTAGTTTCTTCATAAGGGGACTGAAGCCTGAAATTGGACTGCTTGTTAAAATGTTAAATCCTAGATCTTTAGCCAAAGCCATTAGCCTAGAAAGAATACAGGAACAAACTTTAGAAATCCAAAAACAAGTTTTCTTTTCAACACCTATTTTGCCAAACCCCAGAAATAATCCTAGAAACCTTCCTGTGAAACCGCCTTCTTCTCACTTTGGACCAAACCAACCTCTCACCCAAACCACTGCCCAGATCTTCCTAAAACGCCAATACCCTTACCCCGTTAATTCTAAACTACCCTACAAAAATGCTAAACTCTTAACTCATGCTGAAATTGAGGAGAGGAGTAAAGGATTATGTTTTAACCGTGATGAGAAGTACACTCAAGGTCACATCTGCAAGAAGAGAAGACAATTCTTTTCCATGGAAGTGGATGAGGGTATTGTAGCACCCACAATTTCTTGGATCTCAATACTGCCAAGAGATTGGGATGTGCTTTGACTGCCATCTCACCATTTGCAGTTTCAGTAGCTGATGGCAATAAGGTACACAGTCACTATGTGTGCAAGAAGTTGATATGGAAAATGTAGGGAATTTCCTTTGATTCAGATATGCTAGTGTTGCCCATTGGAGGGTGTAACATGGTGCTGGGAATTCAATGGTTGGTCACACTTGGAGATATCATGTGGAATTTTAGGAAGCTCAAGATGG
Organism: Nicotiana otophora; assembly: GCA_000715115.1. Classification (NCBI taxonomy): domain Eukaryota; kingdom Viridiplantae; phylum Streptophyta; class Magnoliopsida; order Solanales; family Solanaceae; genus Nicotiana; species Nicotiana otophora. Next base: position 37,395 of record AWOL01S0078408.1, on the reverse strand, counting down.
AGTTCACTATCATGGGCCAAAAGATATCCTTGAGAGGCATCCAGCCTCCTGCTGCTAAACTAATCCAATCTGGCAAAATGGATAAGTTGCTAGCTAAACCTGCAGAGTTATGTATGATATCAGTAGGCATTCTAACAGAAGAATCAGTAGAGGAAGATGCCAGCTTGTTCTCTTTGGAATCTCAGTTGGAGATTCAAAGTGAACCTGCAGATCTACAGCTAGTACTACAGAAATATGGTGATTTGTTTGAAGAGCCCAGCAAACTTCCTCCTTCTAGGATGCATGATCATAGGATTATCCTGAAGAAAGGTACTTCTTCAATCAACAAGAGACCTTATAGGTATCCAACCATCCAGAAGAATGAAATAGAGAAAATGGTGGATGAGATGTTAGCCTCTGGTGTGATCAGACATAACACCAGCCCTTATTCCTCACCAATTGTGATGGTAAAAAAGAAAGATGGCACATGGAGGATGTGTGTGGATTACAGAGAATTGAATGATTGCACAGTTAAGGACAAGTTCCCAATCCCTGTCATTGAGGAACTATTAGATGAACTACATGGAGCTAAGTATTTTTCTAAGCTAGACCTTAGATCTGGATACCACAAAATCAGAATGTATGAGCCAGACATTCCAAAGACTTATTTTAGAACTCACCATGGCCACTATGAGTTCATGGTCATGCCCTTTGGCCTAACTAATGCACCCTCAACATTCCAAAGCCTAATGAATCAAATATTTCATGATTTCCTTAGAAAATCAGTCTTGGTTTTCTTTGATGACATTCTTATATACAGTGCTAGCTGGGCAGATCACCTAATTCACCTTGAGGAAGCTTTTCAAGTATTGAGATCACATGTGCTCTATGTCAAGAAAAGCAAGTGTGCTTTTGGAGTGAAACAAATAGATTACTTAGGCCATGTAATCTCTGAAGAGGGAGTTGCTATGGACCATCAGAAGGTGGAAGCAGTAGTGAACTGGCCTCAACCAACTACCCTAAAGAGCTTGAGGGGTTTCTTAGGTCTCACTGGGTACTACAGAATGTTTATAAGGGGGTATGGTATTATTGCAAGACCCTTGCATGATCTGTTGAAACAAGGGAATTTCATCTGGAACTCTGCTGCCACTGAGGAAGTTGAAGACTTGAAAAAGGCACTCACTACAACACCTGTTCTGGCACTACCTGATTTCAACAAAAAGTTTGTAGTAGAAACTGATGCTTCTGGTTCTGGCATTGGAGCAGTACTGGCTCAAGATAGCAGACCTATAGATTTCTTCAACAAAGGCTTATCCGAGAAAAACAAAGTACTATCAGCCTATGAGAGAGAGCTGCTAGCATTGGTTACTGCAGTCCAAAAATGGAGACCTTAGCTACTGGGGAGACACTTGTAATCAAGACTGACCATCACAGTCTTAAGTATCTACTAGAACAGAAAATTACCACTCCCAGCCAACAAAAATGGCTAATCAAACTATTAGGTTATGATTACATCATCTCTTACAAAAAGGGCAAAGACAACATTGCAGCTAGTGCTCTTTCCAGGAAGGAGGATCCAATTGAACTATTCAGCATCTCTGGTCTCTTCTGAGCTTTTAGAAGCAGTTAAGCACAGATGGACCCAAGATCCAGCACTCCAAAAGCTGGTTCAAAGGCTGCAATCTGGTACCTGCCATAAACCTCACCACTTGCTTCAAGGTGGCATCCTTAGTAGGAAAGGGAGAATGATGGTAGGTGCAGATCCTGAGCTGAGGAAAAGATTGTTGTCATTCTATCATGACAGTGCTATTGGAGGACACTCTGGTATCACAGCTACCCTCAACAGATTAAAACAGGATTTCTACTGGAAAAAGATGAAGCAGGATGTGTATCACTATGTAAGGGAATGTGATGTGTGTCAGAGGTGCAAGGGAGAGAATGTGGCTTACCCAGTGCTATTACAACCTTTACCTATCCCTGCAGGAGTTCGGCAAGATATCTCTATGGATTTCATAGAAGGATTGCCTAAGGCTGCAGGTAAAGAGGTCATTTTTGTAGTGGAAGACAGGCTCAGCAAGGCTGCTCATTTTATGGCCCTCAAACATCCCTACACAACCTTAGAGGTAGCCCAAATTTTCATGGAAGGAGTATTCAAACATCATGGAATGCCCAGAACCATTGTGTCTGACAGGGACAAGGTATTCACAAGTAGATTTTGGCAGTAGCTGTTCAAATTACAAAAAGTCTCACTTCTGACTTCTTCTGCCTATCACCCTCAACCAGATGGCCAAACTGAAGTTGTCAATCGATGTTTGGAATGCTACTTGAGGTGTATGACCTTTGATAAACCAAAGGAATGGCCACACTGGTTGCCTCTTGCAGAATGGTGGTACAACACCACCTTTCACTCAGCTACCAATATGACTCCATATGAAGCTGTTTATGGTCAGAAACCACCTCCTCTACTTCCTTACCAACCTTTTGATTCCCAGCTGGATGTGATAGATAGGAGCTTGCAGGCAAGAGAAGCCACATTAAGAGCTTTAAAGGCTCATCTGGAGAAAGCTCAACACACAATGAAAGTGCATGCAGACAAGGGCAGAATTGATAGAAGCTATCAAGTTGGTGATTGGGTCTTCGTCAAGTTACAACCTTACAACAACTCTCCTTAAAGAACCATTCTTATCAGAAATTATCTGCTAAGTTCTTTGGGACCTTCCAAATCATTGCCAAGGTGGGACAGGTGGCCTACACTCTAGCTCTAGCTCCACACTGTAAGATCCACCCAACTTTCCATGTTTCACTGCTCAAGAAAAAGTTGGGAGCTCACACTGCTTCTGTGACATTGCATGTGATCCATTCTGACTCAGGGCATGTCCTACTAGAACCTGAAGCAATATTGGATAGGAGGCTGGCCAAGAAGCATGGCAAGGCAATAGCACAAGTCGTCGTCAAATGGATGAATGTTGCACCAGAGTACAACACTTGGGAGGATCTACAAGATTTCAAGCTCAAGTTTCCACTTTTTAATCCTTGAGGACAAGGATTGTCTGAAGAGGGGGCTATTGATACGTATCTATATGTAATAATCACAGTTAGGGAGTAGTCATAGTTAAATCTATAGTTAAATGATAAGGAGTAGTCGAGTTAGTAGTTAAAACTGTTAGTGAAGGTTGTTAGAAGAGGCACGTGTGGGTCATGTGACTTCCAGAAGTTAGTTATAACTAACTAACTGCACATTACGTGGATGTTACTATGTAGCTCACAAAACCTTCCTTTTGTAATTAGCTATTGTTGTGAAGATTAATAACATTCTCTCTTTTCTATTCTCTCAATTCGACGGAGCTTCATTGAGCTCTTGGAATCATTGTTCAAGAGTAGTTCTTCTCGTTACTCTTTAGGTGTTCCTTCTTCTTTTCAATTCCAGAATTTCTGGTGCGTATCAGTTTGGGTAGTGGCGGGTTAACTTTGGGCTTCTTCATGGGTTGAGTTTGGGCTAGCTTTTTTCATGGGTCTAGATGGGTTATGCCCAAACTAGCCCATCAGGAAAAATGTTTCATGCCCAACCCATTAAAAGTTGGGCGGGTTACATGGACTTGGCTACTTTTGCCACCCCTAGTTGTAAGCAAGTGGACCTTTGTACCAATGTGATAGTGGAGTTAAACTAGCAGTTTGGAGAATAAATGAACCTAAATAGGCAGGGAGTCATAAAATTAAGTTATAAGAAAATTTATCGATGTTCACTAGGAAGATAACTATTATATTAACTATGCCTTCCACCCCATTTTATGTGGTACAATTTGACTAGCTCTAGAGAGAATGAGTTAATGGGACTTAAATATTTTATTACTAAAGAAAGAAAGCACTTAACTTCTCATTGAAATGTGTATAAAGTTTGTTCAGTATGGGAAAATCTCACATCATCATCTGAATGTGAATTTTGAAATATGTGAATTGTATTACAAACATATTATTTGCAGAACTGTGTCGAAGATTTCATGACCTCTTGAAAAGGAAATGTGCCACATAAAATGAAACAGTGAAATAGCAAAAAATTTAGAAACTCTTTTTCTTCTTGCTTTGTCCACCTTAATAGATTCTCAATGAGTTTATATGCATAGGTATAGATCAGATTGTTTCTATTTGAATGTAAAAGAAGAATCTTTTTTGGACCAAACTACTATCTATTGAATATTTAAAGTTCCTTGATCAACCAGTTAGAGTGCTTTTTAATGTTGCAGTCTATGATTCTAAGTATATACTTCCCAAGGTCTTGCTAAATTCTTTATTTATTTTTATTTTTTTTGGTTTCAGATCAACGAAGGAAAAGTACCAAAAGATTTTGCTGCTCTGCAGATGCTGGCTGAAGAGATGAATTCATGGCCTAATTTGGAGGTATTACTGTGACTTCAAACATTCTTCTTGGCAAAATTTACAATTAAACATGATGGAAAATGCTCATAATCCAGCTCCCATTTTGTGGTAGGGCTAGCATTTCTGCATAGCGGGGAAGAAAAAACACTTTTTTTTATTGGGGACGGGGTGGGGAAGGCCGGTGAAGGAGAAACTAAATGCTCTAATAAGGTTACTTGATTGTTTTCTCCCGTAGCTTGATTGGACCAACAAATGCATGACTAGGTTTTATTATGACCCAAAATCATCAGTAAATATTGTGGTATTTTAACTTCATTTTATTCAACTGCATTCAATAATAGGTTGACAATCACAATATCTGCTTCATGAAGCACATTCATGCAGGCATAAATCATTCTAATATAGTATGTCAGTTCACTTGGGCCAGAATCAGATAGACTTACTTAATATTGTGGGTGAGAGATGTTGAGGGACAACAATAGTATAACTCAAGACTGTTAAAGATTAAGAAGGACAAAATATGTTCTTGCTTAGCATTTTAATTCATAGAATATCAAAAAGTTACTACTTTTCTTATATCTAGACTCTGTTTTATTAGACTTAGCTAAAAGTAAATGACATTACATCTAATAAGAAGTTTAATTTTTTTTTTCTTCTTTTAAATGAGGGATGTCAACTCCTTGGAGAGCGAAATCTCAGATTCTCGATAAATTTGACCTGAGAGTCAAGTTTTTTTCTTAATTAAAGTCCTCTTAACAGGCAATGGAGGTTTGTTAGTGATACTTTATCCAGATACGCCTATTACAAGGCAAATTCTAAGCCATCTATAGTTATAGTTGTCAAACGGGCCGGGTTGGCTCGGTTCCCGGACCGAACTGGCCCGGTAGTAAGGGGGCCGGGCAGGGCTGGGTTGGGACGGGGACCGGACTGTAGATTTTTGGTATCGGTTAACCGGACCGGTACGACCCGTTATGGTCAAGTCATATGGGAACCGCTTAACCGGACCGGTTCAATGCTATTTTTTGATTTTTTATTTTTATTTTATAAAGTTGATTGTTTGGCAACGGTCAGCTGCCATTTTGACCGTTGCCCAATGGCTAATTTGCAAGAATAGCCTTTTTTGGGCATTTGTTTTCAAAAATAACACTTTTATTATTTACTAATTTATCCTTTTGAAAAACTATAAAAGACCCCCCTTCTTCTTCATTTCTTCACTCATCTCTCAATTCTCAAACTCAAATCTCAATTCAAGTTAAATCATGCCCTGTGCTTCTAGAGTGCGCTCATATGTTTGGGAACACTTTGAGGTGGTAGAAGAAAATAAAGAAGTTCACAAAGTAAAGTGCAAGAACTGTGGTCGAGCCTTAAATTTTCGTCGAAAGTGGGAGGGCACAGGCTGTTTAAGGAGGCATATGAAGAGTTGTCATGAGCGTCCTCCAGAAATTTGTATTTAAGTTGATTTGAGACAATTTGTGTTATTTTAAAATTATTAGACTTATTTAAGCTTAATGTTTTAGTTTGTTAGATTAATTTGAAGTATTATTATGCAATGAAAATTCGAAATGAAACTATGAAAGCCTTTGAAGTTTGATCCTTACATATCAAGTTATTAACACTCCAGTGTCCTGTATAAGATCTATACTATAAGTTATATTTGTTCAAACATTCTTTTTATACGTTAGTTTTTAATGTTTTACATTTTTACTTTATCTTAATATAAATTACGATTGTTATATAAAATACAATAAATAAATAAATAAATAAACCCGGCCCAGCCTGTTAGGCCCGGAACCGTTCCGGTTAAATTTTGCACCGGGGAAACCCGGAATCGGTAAACCCGGTAAAAAATAACCAGAACCGGCCCGGTAATGAAACCGGCCGGTTCCGTTTTACTCTACCCCTGACCAGCCCGGCCCCTTGACATCTATATCTATAGTCCATGGTGTTGAATTTAACCTTTCACGCTCACAGTCAGATACTGTGATAAAAAGGAAAATTTATTGCATTTGAATTTTTGTAACATTGATTTATTGGTTGAATAGTTTCTCCTCATCTATAGATTTCAGGATAGTTTTATCTTTCTCCAACCATTTGCTGCAACTTTTCTAAAAAGTAGTAGAATACATTTTCTTGTTCTTTTCTTTCTTTTGGAAATTTCAGACACCAGTACTATTTGTTTCATATATTAAGCTTTTACTTGATCTGGAGAATTCCACTTGCAGATAATATTGATTTCTTTTTCATTTCTTGAAATCGGATGAGACTCCTTGATTTACATCCTCTGGAAAAGCTATGTCTTTGTAGTGGCACCAATTTCATCATTTAGCCAATTAGTAGTTTTACTCTATTCTTGTTGGATTTAGGTTGAAGCTACAAAGCAAAATAAGCCTGGCAGATCTCTATATGCAAAATCCACAGACACTGGTATCGATCCAAAAGAGGCTGCTAAGCGGCTCAAGATTGACTGGGATTCAGCAGCTGAGATTGACGAGTCAGCTGAGAGTGATGAGCCAGATGTTCCTCCAGCTTTGGTTAGTTGACGAAATAATTCTTAGACAGTCTCTAGTTATCCCTTTTGTTATGATTGTTCATAAGGCAGGCTAAGTACTGTTTCCGGTAATTAGCTTACAATTTGTGGAATATGTTAAATGGATCAATCTGACATGTTATTGTTGGAACATGTCAAAACTAATAGGTCCACTTCTTTTAACGAGTTTTCAAGTCATGGCTAAATCCTAAGTTACTCGGACTCGGGTGTGGGTATCCGATACGGATGCAGATCTAGAGGTCGGATTCTTCGTATCTAAATTTTAAGATTCGGGGTACGTATCTAGGTACAGCTACGGGTGGTGCAATTTGGCTATATCTAAAAATAGAGCTATAAAAATATGCCAAAATAATGAGATATTATGTGGAAAACTTACATTAGGTAGTAGAATGCAGTAACTCAATCTTTTATTCTCAAGTTGTAGGTAGCCATCTAGAAATCTTGAGTCGCTTTTGACTTGAGAAATCAAAATGCAAAATCTTATCTCTAATTTCTTAGTAGTTTGTAGTCAAAGTACCTAATGTTGATTGACCAGATCTGGTACGTATCCCACACCCATACTAGTGTCGGTATCGTGTCAACATAGGTGAGGCGCCACAAATGAAAAGTCCGTTCAACTTAGACTAAATTCAAGTTAAGCTGGTAGATGAGAAGAGTTTTGGCTTGATGGAAGATTATGTTGCTGCTGTGGAAAAGCATTATTGCAAATGCCCTCAAATATTTTCATATGCCTTATAATGTAGCTCCATCATATAGCGATTTCTTGAAAATTTTCTCAACTATCAGTTTAGTGGAAAATGTGCTTAATGAAGTGATATAAGGTGCTTATTAAGTAAAATTGAATAAAGATTATGCACTTCTAATTGTGAAACATTGCCAGATATGTTGCTCTCATTACCGCTTCTTTTGGAGCTGGTTCTGACGAGTGACAATTTCATGCAGGGATATGGAGCGTTATACTTGGTCTCTGCATTTCCAATCATCATTGGCATCTCTGTTGTGTTGATTCTCTTCTATAATTCTCTACAGTGATACAGCTTTTGGCATTTTTGCAGGGTCAGTAAGTTGTGTCAATGTACACGATTCGTCCTACAATAGTGGAACATGTATATTGCCACGGAAAATAGATACGTATATCTGTTTTTATAGAGCTAATTGATTGAGTAAATTTTCCACTCTCCAGACTCCAATTTATTCTGCTTTTTCTAAGTGTATCTGTATTTAGCTATGTAAGTGAATCAGTTAGATTCTAATCTTTCATATGCAACTGTGTCTCGTCTCGTCTCTTCTAGTGTTTGGAATGGTTACATTTGACCACTCTCAATTATTTAGTTAATTGTATAATTGTATTCAACCGTGTGATTGCACGTTCATTTTGTTAAATTTCAGTTCGAAAGTCAGAATTAAGTTGATTAAAATAGTAGCAAGTCATGCAGTTGGTGGTTTTTAGTAGTTGAACTTGCTAAAACCGAATATGAAGACATACTTAAAGAATATTTTGATATTCTTTTTGTTTGTTTGGGTTACATTGAACCTTTCATGCCGGTGGACTACTATGTATGAAAAACTGCTTAGTAGATTTTTTTTTTCTGCATCGCTTATCCGAAATTCACTGGTCTGATTAATTTGGAGTCGCGCCGGGTAGACCCACTATGGAGAGTAAGGTGTCCCTTACCAAGAGGTTCTTTATTCCCATGACTCGATAAAGACCTTTGGATAAGAGCGGAGAGATCTAAATAATTCTATCACATCCTTAGGTGGTTGCTTAGTAGAACTTGTTGTCCACTTAGTTCTATGGTAAGTCAAAGTATCACATAATAGATTAATGAAATAGTGTTTTCCACACATTGGGAGAGGATTGCTTAGTACAAGTTGTTGTCCACTTAGTTCATGGTAAGTCAAAGTATCATATTAATAGATTAATGCTATTGTGTTTTCATACATTGGGACAGGAAGACGTGAGAATCATAACTAAGAAAAACAAAGACATGGCTTCCACATTCTTGGTTTAGCTATGCTTTGGCTTTTCCTTAAATACCTCACTCTATACTTGGTAGCAACCTCACTCACTTTCAGCTTCAAAGTTCAGACAAATTCAGAATTCAGATATGCCTTCATTCATGGATATTCAAGTAGCAAATGAATATGATTTCCCCATCTCACTTCACACAAATGACAAACCCAAATCTTTTGATCCCATAACAATTCCTCTCCCTTTTCCACCCTCAAAGAAGTTCTTAAGCAACAGCCTTCCAAATTCAGCAACCTCATCACCAAAATTTGCATCAAATTTATCCAAAAAGAAAGGGAAAAACCAACCTTCTCCTCTCTCTAACAACCCTTTGGCTAGGCAGCATTCTGTGGCACTAGCAAATCTCGAACGGCTGAAAGAAAACCACTTGCGCAGGAGCATGTCATTGGGTGTAGAAAGATCAAGATCAAGCGCGCCACCGGAAAAATCTGTTCTTGGGTTGACAAAAGTCAATAGTGTTAAACATGTTGAGGAAAGCAAAGTTAGCAGAGTTCACAAATCTAGTGGTGGTGGTGAAGATAAAGTGGAGTCTTATGAGGAGAAGTTTAAGTGTGGGGCTATGTGTTTGTTTATTCCTGGTATTGGAAAAGCAAAACAAGTAAAAGCCAGAAGGGAAGAAACTGGAATATGTGATAATATGGGAGACAATGTTTCAAGGAAAGTGTCATTGGAGAAATTTGAATGTGGATCATGGACATCATCAGCTATAATAAACTCAAGTGAAGATGAAGAAAATGAGTCCAATCTCTTCTTTGATCTACCAATGGAACTAGTCAGATGCAGTGTGAGTGACACTCATTCCTCAGTGACAACAGCATTTGTTTTTGATAAGGAGCCGAAAGGGGTCCTGAAGAACACCACAGCAAAAATAACTGATAGAAAATCCGATGAGTCGAGACGCCATGTTCGGTTTTCTACATCGTCCCCTGACTCTGACTCGCCCAAATCCTGCGTAACTCCTCGCCTTGTGAAGGCGAGGGAAGATTTCAACGCCTTCCTAGAAGCCCAATGTGCATGATCGATTAGTGGCGGATTCAACCACAGGTTTTGCAGTCGGTAGAATCCAGTGTTTCAAGGTCGAACCTTATATATATTTGCGAAAAACAGATAAAGGTAGAGTTAGATATGCATTTCAGAATTTACAATGTTTAAATTCTGAATCCGCCACGGTGCATGACCATGAACTTAAATGCACAAACCTAGATCATGTATTGTGTATGCATAAAACATTTTCCCCTTTCTTGAGAAGAGTCAAAAGGAGCATCTTTCTACTGTATCATGTAGGTATACAATGAAGTTTTATCTTCTTGAGAAGATCCTACTATGTTTAGCTTGGTGAAATGGAGAGATAAATGATACTAACAGCATTTGTAATATGATTCTTATTACGGAGTATAAGCTATCAAATCATGATGCGTTAATGGAAGACTCAGCATTAGTGAAATTAAAGAACAACGTCTATACCGACAATTTATAAGCGAAATTCCTACCATGAAAAATACTTATTTATACCCGTTGATTATATCAAATCAATAAATACATGGCATGTGTCTTTATATGTATATAATTACACATTTTCATGTCAGTTTAATGACTTAATCATAATAAACTATACTTATAATTTAGTGTGAACATAGAGTGTGCATTGTTTTTGCCTTCGAAATCGCACCATCGGCTCTAGGACAAAAAAATGAATTTATCAACTAACTCAGAATACTAGCAAAATCAACCAGAAATTCTTTAACATATCAGCAACAAGTCTGCAAAAATTTGGAGTCCAAAAGACAACTACATAATAGATGAGAGAAGAATTAATCCAAACAGCCGCGGAGGCGGACCTACGTTTCGGGGTTGAGGGGTCACGGGACCCCGTTAACTTCGACAATATATATATATATATATATATATATATATATATGCGCATACAGTTGGGACCCTTAAATATTTTTCGTGTGCCCCCATACACAAATAGGCGAACTGGAGGAGTGATTTTATGGGGCGCTTAAGTTTTCGCCTTTGCTGGATCTCGTGGGTTCAAAACCCATTTTCATCATTTCTCCTCTCTTTTTTATTTTACTTCTTTGAATTCAACTTAGACAAGGTGGGTTGCTCTGATGGTAAACACCCTCCACTTCCAACCAAGAGGTTGTGAGTTCGAGTCACCCCAAGAGCAAGGTGGGAAGTCCTTGGAGGGAAGGATGCCGAGGGTCTATTGGAAACAGCCTCTCTACCCCAGGGTAGGGGTAAGGTCTGCGTACACACTACCCTCCCCAGACCCCACTAGTGAGATTATACTGGGTTGTTGTTGTTGTTGTTGTTGTTCTTTGAATTCAACTAATTTGTACTTAATAGCAAACTGCTACACTTTTTACTTTTATCTTCTTTTTTTGAATTCAATTATAGTTTAGTTTTAATACATAATAGTCAACTTACTTAATTTTATTCATTTTCAAATTCTTCCCTTAAAATTAAAAGCCTTAAATTACAATTTATCGCACTCCTGAAGTAGAAAAATACAAATCCTTCTACCACAACTTTCTTCAATAATCACTTTGACAAAGTAGCGAATATCCGTCAACCCTGACTCGGCAATGACAATTAATTAAGAATTTGAGACCTTTCTTCAGTTCTTTAACTATTAGCACACCCTTAATCTTGATTTGTTTAGTAAGTTTTTTCATAATTTTTGAAGTTTGAACAACCTTTTGATCATAGACCCCTTTTTTAATGGAGAAAAAGCTAGAAAAGTTAAAATTTGAAACAGTCTTAAATCAAATACCTTTCCTTTCCGTAGCACCTATTTTGCGAAGAAATCTCTTTTTGTTTGATGATTTCTATTTCTTTAGAGCTTCTTTTTATTTATACTTGGATGATAAGTCATCATAATCATTGAATTTTCAAAGAGTTGCCGCCAAATTTTATCGCTAGTAATTAGCATACAATTGTGGCCCCGTTGTGCTCAAATCCTAGGTCCGCCTCTAAACATCCGCCCACCCAACTAAAACTAAAAATATCCGGCGGATATATAACATATATACAGCTTATGCATAATATGTGAATTAGTGTGTATAATCAGTATCTGATCTATGTATACTGGCTAGGCAAAGTAAAAGTAATTCTAACCGGCTATTTTTGTAAAGATTCCTTGATAAAATTTGCAAAGGTATTTATTACTATAATGGTTAAAGAACGGAAAAATTACATGGTATAACTAACTTATACATTGTATCAACTAGACCTAAATACACATTGAAATGATTACAAGTGGTAGCTACTCTTTGTATTTTGTAGCAAAATCTCAATGGTAAATCCAGCGTATGGAGTCACATACGGTAATACAGTAACTGCATGTATCACTGTATTTTAGTGTAGTATATCGTTGATATAATAATTTAGAGAGAACGAATACAAATGATACAAGCCGGTAACAATGGAATAATTAAGCAAACTGTATTTACATGTGGGTTGCTCTGATGGTAAGCACCCTCCACTTCCAACCAAGAGGTTGTGAGTTTGAGTCACTGCAAGAGCAAGGTGGGGAGTTCTTGGAGGGAAGGATGGCGAGAGTCATTTGGAAACAGCCTCTCTACATTATATTGGGTTGTTGGTGTTGTATTTACATGTGGCAATTAGGCTCTAATATTTAGATGGTTCAAGTTGGGCCGAGTCAATGCCTCAAATAGCCCAACCTACTCGCGTCCAATTGCCTCATATATATATTGAGATGTGATTTCACCATATTCCTATGAGCTAAAAATCGCCGCCTATTCTTCAACGCAGGTTTTACCTCCTCTAATTTTCGGATGCTGCTACCCTACTTAACATGTAAGTAACCGATCTTTCTTCCTCTGTTGATTACAGATTCATGTTCCTTGATTTTGTCTAAGGAATATATATGTATCAGATTTTTTGGATCTGTTCTATCCGCCTCTTAGCTACAGTGTAATTCTTCTCACTATCATTTTGTATACCGCTTGCAAAAATTATTTGTCTACAGTGTCTGCTCTGATCTTCATAGGAGGGATGCGAAAAAAATCAGCTTATTCACAACTGGATTTGGAAGTTAAAATGTGCTCCGGGTTTAAAACTTTTTTTTTTCTGATTAATAATGTTGTTAACTAATGCTCAAAGAACCAAAGAATTTAACGCTCATAGAATAGTTATAACTTATAAAATCAACAATATTATATGTGATGGAAGTGAATGTTGGGTCGTTAAAGTCCAAGACATCCACAAGATTCGTGTCGTGGAAATGTGGATATATAAGATGGACGTGTGATTATACAAGATTAGACAAGATCAAAAAATAATCACATCAGGATAAATTTGAAAGGTGGCTTGAAATGGTTGGGTCGTGTCCTGTATCAACCTCCAGATGCATCCGTGTATATGTGTGAAGCCATGGCGGAAAGTATTAAAAGAGGACGAGTTAGACCTAAAATTATATGCAAGGAAATTGTCTCGAAAGATATATAAGGTTTTGGAATCCATGCACACTTAACATAAGGTAGGACAAAATTGAAGAAAAATATCTATACAGGCGATACTGATTAGTTGGGAAGATGTTTTAATAATGTTGGTACATTTACTGTAGGTGATATGTTTCATAGGAGTTTTATTAGACCTATCTGAGGCATAGTTGTTGTAACGTTGGCATTAGATGAAATGAAATGGAGACACTGTTGATTTAGGATTCATATTGTCGGTCACAACTTATTTGAGAATAAGACTTAGATCCCGTTTGGATTGGCTTATTTTAAGTGCTTTTAAGCCAAAATCGCTTTTAAGCCATTTTGTAGTGTTTGGATAAAGTAAAAAAAGTGTTTTTAAGCACTTGTTTTTAAGCTAAAATGACAAAAACAAGCCAAAAGCCAAAAGCTAGAAATCCTAACTTATGGCTTAAAAACTATTTTGGCTTAAAAGTTACTTAAAATAAGCCCATCCAAACAGGCTCTTAGTTATTTCTGTAAGCCCATCCAAACGGGCTCTTAGTTATTTTTGTTTTTACTGTGAAACAAGAGAAAACAATTGATAGCCATATATGTTATACTTTGTTTAACACTGATTTCGTGAAATGTGGGAACATACATGGCTGGTCAGTTCATTTAGGTTTGAATTCTCAAGAGTTGCATATTTTGCATATGCTACTGATCATGTTCTATGGCTAATGATTACAATGACAAAATCTTTTTTGGTAACGGCGGTTGGTGTGTGTGTGTCCATATTGCTAAAGCAGTTCTATAGTAGTTTTATCTTTTTTCTGTGTCTGCTGTGAGTATCATAAGAACAGAGTCATTAATCAGGTAAAGTGACTTTTTTCTCATATAAAACCAGGCCCTAAGAAGTAAGAAATGTCATGTTAGAATGTTATATCCACTCTAATGATTCTTTTTTATTTTAGGTCCTTAATTGACAACATCTTCAATTTACATGGTATTCCATTCTCTAACGGCTCTAGAGAAATTGCTGCATCTGCAAAAACACTAGCTCTTGACAAGCCTAATCCAGCTTAAGATTGGACAGTTGTATTGACTCATAGTGGAAAACAAAAAAGAAACTTGCATAAAGTTATCGTGCTCGAGCGGACACCTTTATTGACTGTTTTCCAACCGAGCTAGTTTATTTGAGGTATTTTTTCTGTAGAGAATGATGGGGGGAGTTAATTTTGTCTAGCATAGCCAATCTTTGGAGCCTTGAAACTTTGATATTATAAGTTTGGGGCGAAATATTATCACTCGTAATACTTTGAAAGATGGTTAAATTGAGACATTTGCATATCTTTCTCTGCTTCACAGTAAATAATTAGTTTATTTATTGTGAAACCGTGAGAAATTTACAAATGTCTCAATTTAACCATCTTCCACCAAAGTGTTACGAGTGACAACATTTTTTCCATATCAAAGTTTTAAGGTTCCAAAGATTGGCTATGGCTGCGTACATCCTACCCTCCCCAGACCCCACTTGTGGGATTATACTGGGTTATTGTTGTTGTACAGAACCAATAAGCGAGCAAAACGTGCTCCATTCTTCAAGGTTATCCACTTCACAAAAGCCCAAGTGACTTCAAGCTCTCAACTTTTTTATGGGTAACGTTCAGTGTTGGATGAGATGCTGCCTCATTGTTGTACATTTTATCTGCTTCACAAGCCTCTAATTTCATGTTTTCTGATGTTTCAAAAAGCAATCTCTGAATCTCAAACAATGGTGGTGGAAGAGTTAATGCTCTTTGTTCTTTGACTTTGGACTTCTTTATCTCAATAAGGGTGAGTTATAGCATATATTTAGCTATCATCTGAATAAGAGGTGAGTTATAGCATATGTTTAGCTTTTATCTTGATCATAGTTTCCCAATTAATGCAGATAGTAACTTGTTGTCTTTGTCATGTCCTTAATCCCACAAAAGAATTTAGCCTATATTGGTGTAGTTTAACTTGTAGTAAGATGTAACTTGCCTTTTCCAAGTTACAGAACTCATCTATTATGAATGGTTAACTATAATTATCGATCAGGTGATGTGATTGTGTTAAAAAGATTTTACCTTGTTAGTGTATAGTAGTTAAACTCCAAAAAAGCACTGGTAATTGGTAAAAAGCATCTTGAGATATCAATGATACCCCTCCTTGCAGTAGAATTGATTAACGATACAGATGGTATTATAGATAAAAAAAGATTCATGTTTTACCTTTAAACCCAGAATAGTTTAACAGAAACTTCAACAAGAATTCTAACTTTACGCCAAGAGAGGTAGCAACTCTCGCTTCTATATTCGTAGTAGTTAGACGGTGAAAAAATTAATTTATCTGAACCAAATATTTACCTTACATAAATTTGCATTATGTTTTTTTTCTTTCTTTTGCACAGAGTACCAAAAAGTCGTAAATAAACGAGAAAAAAAGATGAGAATCTGCACCGTCTCCTCGATTTTCATCACGTTACTATTTTACTCAAAGTTTAAATTATCATAATTAATCAGGGACAACCTTTTCATTAAATTCTCTTCCACTTGAATCCATGTGCTCAAAAATGTTACCCACTCGCTTTAGTTATGGATCTGACTATTTTATTTCTTATTTTAATTTAAAATAGGAAACATCTTAACCCTCTTCCACAATCCACACGCAAAAACTCTTTTCATATTATGCTATTATTATTGAATTTATCTAAGCTGGAAAGTACAATCTAATTGTATAGTAGTATTACTTAACATCGAGATAAAGTAGGTTATGTAATGTTGTTTGTTTTTTAAGGTGTTCTGTCAGTTTGTGCACATTTAAATTATGTCTCGGACTTTGCTTTTTTTCACTGGTATTCGCATCGGATAATTGTTTAGATTATGTCTTTCGGATAATTATGTTTATTTTCTACTAAAATTGAACCCTGATCACGCATGATTTCTATGCACTTCGTTAACGGCTAGATCAGATCCTTAGGTGCTTAGATATGTAAAATTGCTAACCAAGCTCAACCGCTAGATTAAGAGTTTACCATGCAAGATTTATATGTTCGACTCTTTGATAAATAAATAATACTTTCTCCGATCCACAATAAGCGATTTTTTAATTTTTTTTTGTGGTCCAAAATAAGTAATTTTTCAGATTTTAAGAATGAATTAATTATATTTTTCTTACATTACTCTTGGAGTAAATAATATTGGAGTATGTGTTAGGGGTGTTTATGTGAAGAGATAGTAAAGGTTATTATTATTAATTAATGTTAAAAGGTAAATTTCTTAATTTATGTGAAAATATTAAAAAAAAATCATTTATTGTGGATATGAGGAAGTAAATAATTAAAATAGAACGATAAGTAAATTATCGAAACAAACATTTATGGTTTCTGTTAATCTCTTGTCAGTCTGACATTGTTTTATTTTTTTTTTTTTGTCTCAGAATTTGACAGGGTGGGTCATCATTCCGCTACCGACTGTTATGTCACTGTCATTCAAACGCACTAGAGTTTTATATTTTTAAGGGAAAATGCTCAAAAATGACTCTGTGATATTCGAAATGGATCAATTATAATCCCCGTTTCAATTTGAGCCTATTAATACTCCTATCGTTAAAGAATGAGCCTAATTCTACCCTTTTCCACTAACAGCTACTACTTAAAATATTTACTTTGTCCAAAAAATAAGAAAATGACATGTGTCTTAATCAACCCACCCCCCAAATATTATTTTACCATCCCCACCTGACTTATTTCACCCACCCTCCCCACCTTTTTACCTCCTTTACTTAATGCTTGAATGTTGATTTAATTTTCTTAAGTTGCTGGAATACACAAGTATGGAAAAAATATATTTCCAGTAAAATTCATTCACATGTTACTAGTCTATTGAATTTGTTGAAGATCTTAATCCCATATAATATCATAACACAACATGAATGACCTTTTATTTTCTTCATTCTGTTAAATCTAACATTTTGGTCATGGAGATAAGTGATCAAGAAAAGGGGAAAAACAAAAATGTCAAGAGAACATAACAAATAGAAACGCCATAATCACACACAACATAAACAAGATACTAAAGGGAGATTGTACATCCATTGTGACATATTAAATTCAACGAGAATAGCTGTCATAACCATTATAACCACAAATACCAAGTTTCAAAGCTACCTAAAACCTATAGGTGGTTAACCCCAAAAAAGTACAAGTTGCAACTATATGAAATCACAAAAAACACAAGTTTTAGCTGCTTGAAATTATAAAAAGCAAAAGTTTCAGCCATATTTCAATTACAAAAATCACAAGATCTTCAAAAACCATCCATCATGACTACATTATCCAAGTTCTCACTTTCCTTTGATTCCCATACTTTTGATTCTTTTCTTTCGTCCTTCTTGTAGCTGGTATAATGTCATTGCCTTTTTTTCCTTCCATGTGCACTTGATTGGCGAATAAGGCAGGTTAGTTGGATTTGAAGCACCAGTGTGATCTCCTTTAAACTGGATCTTCCTTGTATTAGCTCTTGCCACTGGTGCAACATGATTTGTCTTCCTTGGCTCCAGCCATGTTTGTGTCTCAGACACAACTATTGGCCGCAAGAGGGGGTCTTCTTCATTCTCAACTTCTGGACCATATGCAATCGACTGTAGTATTCCAGTTTGAGTATCAAAGACAGATGCAAATGATTGTTGTGTTCTAGCATCCAAATGGTCTTCATAAGGAACACTTAGGTTATCATTACCAACTGAGCTTTGACTTTGAGTTAGACTGCAACCTTTCCCTTTCCTCTGTTGTGATGCCTTTCCAGTGAAGTTTTCCTGTCAAATTTGAATAAGACAAATATTAATTAAATACTTAAACACAAAGTTTATCCTAAGCTCTATATAAATGATTTACCTTGTAACATCCTTTTACATTGTGGTTAAGTACCACATTTCTTGCATGTGACTGGAAGACCCTTTCTAGAAGCACTCCACTCTCCCTTTCTCTTTCTTGCCTCATCTGACTCCCTGTTTCTCTTTACCTTGGGTCTTCCAACCAATTTTACAATTTCTGGTGGTTCCATATGTTGTGAATGATCCATTTTCCAGAATCTTTGCCCTCTCACAGGAAGCAACTTGTGCCTATATGTCCTTGAGTAAGCTTCTCTGCTGTAAAACCAATTAATTTCCGGCAGGGGTTCCACTTTCTTGTGTGTCAATGCTTTGATAGCATGAGGACATGGAATTCTACTCAACTCCCATAGCCTACAGGTGCATCTTTTGGAATCAAGGTTGACAGTATGTGTATCTTCAACCTCTGCTATCTCATAGCCATAATCACCATTAAATACAACTACCCAACCTTGTGCAATTACCCTGTAGTCATTGTATAGCCTCAAACACTGTGGACTGAAATGACCATTCCAACTCCTCAACTTTTCTTCATTGTTAGCCAACATTTCCATTACCTTGACTCTGATTTCCTCTAGCATTTTGATAATTGGTTTGTGTCTTGCCTCCAGGATCCATGAGTTGAAAGACTCGGTGAAATTGTTGTCTACCATCATGTTCTTGCATTGAGTGTCAAAATATGCTCTGCACCAAGCTTTTGGAGGATATTTGACTAAGTCCCTTGCACTATCTTCATCAAGCTCTCCCAAGCTTACCAACTGATCCTTAAATTCCTCTTCATAGGTGCTCCAGGCACACCACCACATCAGTTTCTTCATTTCACCACTTCTCCATCTTTTACACCAATTGGCTTCAATGTGCCTCACACAAAATCTTTTATTTGCCTCAGGAAGTATAACACTAACAACATCAAGCAAGCCCTACCATAAATCAGAAGAAAAAAAAATACAATTAGTTAATACAAAATAAATAATCAGAAAACATCAACATAAATTCTAGAAAGGCTAACCTTTTGCATGTCTGATATGAATGTCACTCCAGCAACGTCTTTCAAGTCCAAAGACATTTTTAAGAGCTCCAAAAACTAGCTCCAAGTTCTGCTAGTTTCCTTGTCCACCACTGCCCAAGCAAGTGGATAGAACTGGTTCATACAATCTTGCCCTATAGCAACCAACAGCAGACCTTTATATTTTTCCTTCAGAAAAGTACCATCCAAGCCTATTAGTGGCCTTAAGCCATCTTCCATCCATGCTTCATAGCTTGGAAGCATATGTACATCCTCAAAAATCTTCTCTTCCCTTCCGCCAAAGCAACCTTTGATATGTTAATGACTACATCACTACCAGGATTACTATGCTTAATCTCCTATCCATATGCCTCAAGCTTATTGTAGTCATCAAGAAAACTGCCCTCTAGCTTCTCAAGAGCTAATCTTTTTGCCCTTTTTAGAGTGGACTTAGTGACATTCAAACTTAAATCAGTATACAGTTCTCCCCTCATATCCTTTACCTTGTACTTTGGATTGTTTTGTACCTTGTTCTTAAAATATTGAGCTAAAGTCTTTGCACTAGCTCTCTATTTTTGAAACAAGGATCACAATTATGGTTTGAATTTAAGGTTTTGATTTTGTACCCAGCAGTCCTACCATCCTGGGATATGAGACATACAAATGGGCAACCTGTATCACACTTATATCTACTTCTTGTTGAATCACTTTTAACAACCCACAACCCTTTCTTGTTAGCTAAAGCATAGAAATTGATAAATTGTCTAGCTTCCTTCATGTCCTTAAATGTCTTCCCAAGCTCCAACTCCTTGAAGTTTCTAACTTATCAGACACTACTCTCCTTATTTGCTTGTTAATACTCTCAAGTTCTTCATAATCATAGCCATTACAATCAGATTCAGAAAAATCATAGGAACCAAGGCTATGTTCACAATCACTGGCTACTTCAACATCTACACCATAAGTTTCAGTGTCGTATGTAATGTCTTGTGCATTGACTGTCAATACAGACTCAGGAGAAATTACCCAATCACCCCCATAATTGAAAATAATATCGACTTTATCAATCATCCTTCAACAGTGAGTCACATGTAAAAGAGGAGACAAAACAAAACAGAGTTCAAATTAGTCATTTGTGTATAACATGCATATCAAACAAATACACATGGCCTTTATACATATGTGTTAAACAAACCTAAAACCTCCCTGAAAAAATTTAAATCAAGATAAAAGAGCAAAATACAACTTACCTTGATGTATTATATCACTCTTCAGACGGAACTTCAGTTGGAATTCTCCTTCGATCCACCGTACTTCA
>AWOL01S0078398.1:6388-17264 GCA_000715115.1 Nicotiana otophora | reverse complement strand
GCATTTCTAACCTCAGAGAACCTCTGGCTTTTCCGGACTTTGCCATGATGGTTAGTCACGTGGCACTTAACCTTTCCAACTTTTATTTTGCCCTTGTGGGCATTTGACTTTGAATTTCCTCTTTGAACAGTTTTGGATTTCGAAACATCGGCCAACATGGCCAGTTGGAGTCAACTTGATGCCCTTGCCGAGATTGAGTGCCTTTTCATTTGCATATTAGCTTGTATGAAGTGAGAACCCTGTAAATCAGTCCTGCCTTCCCTTCTTTGTCTTAGTTTCAGAACAGAGTTAAACCGAAAAGGATTCAAAGAAAAGCAAACAATGGAATGGACAAATGAATTTAGACAAGAGGTATCTCTTTCGGGGAAAAGAAAGAAGGACTTATTTGGAGTGTGTACAGACTTCAATGAACATGACATGCCTCTTGGACTAGATGCCTGAGCTGTGTAAACCGTCCAAACTCTCAGAAATTTATCACAACTCTTGCTTTGAGATTGAGAAACTTTGCCCAGGACTGTGTCGATGCCAGTGACTGTGAGGATCCTCTTTTCGATTAGTGGCGCCCTTTGCGGGTTTTCACGAGCTGGCCTCTCTCATTTCTCTTCTCACCATCGCCTTATAGTGCTCTTTATGAGTTTTCACTAACAAGACTCTCTCATTTTTGAATTTCTCTGCTTACCATCGCCTTATGGTGCCCGTGTGGTTTTCACCAACAAGACTCTCTCATTTTATTTCTCTTATTTTGTTGTATCAGATCCGAGTAACTGTATCCTCCCATTTTGAATCTCTTTGCCGATTGATCGGAAGGACTTGAAAAGGATTTAGGTAAAAAGGATTTGAATTGAATTACAACTTTGGAACCTTTCAGACAAAACCATCGCCAAACCATTATAACATTTGCCCCAGTTTCACTTTTGAGGGAATTTGGATTTTTATTTTGGTATGACTGAACCCCTGAGAGAGGCTGCCTACGTATCCTTTCGGAATCAAGTCAAACGTAATTCAAGGACGAGAACTTTGTTTTTGATTCTCTTTTGTTTTGGTTTTCTTTTCTGTTTTGGTTTCTTATCTTTCTTTTTCTTTCCTTTTTTCTCTTTTTTTTTTCATTTTTCATTTCATTTTCTTTGTCTTTTCTTCCTTTTTTTATATTTCTTTTTTCTTTTCTTTTCATTTTTTTTCATTCATTCTTTTAATGACTTCCGGGTTCCAATGAGGGTAATCAAAGAATGGGAGTCGACTCAAAAGGGTTTGCAAATGGTTAATTGTTTGGATAGTGAGAAAGAAAGCCTTCTTCATCCCAACCGGAGAACATTAATGCTATATAGAGGATCTAACATAGTACCTTTTGACTGCACTTGCATTGACAGTTGTTTCAGGGATATTTTCTTCGATGTGTCCCAAGTACAACGCTCTCTTTTGGCAGTACTCTTATTCAATGTATGGACCTTTCCAACGTGAAGCCAATTTTTCTTTAGCTGTTCCGATTCTTTATTTTATTTCCTTAAACATATCTTCATTGCTTTCTGATTCTTGATTCATTATTTCGAAGTTTGACAACGTTTTTGGATCGGGGCATGAAGTCCACAAGCATGCCATGTTATTGAAATCTGCATTTAACAGAATTGAAAAAAGAATAAGAGAAGTGACAAAATTAAGAAAAGAGACATTCCTCGACCATGAAATGTTAATTTCATTTGATTTTGTTCTTTTTTTTTTTTGATTTCGATTGATTTTTTGTTTTTGAATTTTAAAGATAGAAGGGTTTACACCGGAAAGTAAGACAATAAAGTAAAACATCCGGATCACACCCTGAGATAATTCGGACGCAGAAAGGATAGCAAGACTGCTACTAAGACTCTCGTCTGATAGGGAACTTTCAGGCTTGGCGACATTTTTGACTTTTCCTCTGTCTCGGCAGGGGCTGTAAGGGCCTTCAGTGCCGTATCAAATTCCTCATCTCTCCAATTTCTGTTCAACAAACCCTCTGAACCACTTTGAATGGCCTGTGATGTGGCCTTAAAGGCAGCATGACTCAAGATTTGGCTCGTTTTAAAACCATTTTTGACCATCTCTCCAATTTTGATAGCCTCGGCGAACGGATTACGCATTGCAGATAATCATATTCTGGAAGTAGTTCGCCTCTTGGGCCTGTAGGAAGACCGTAACCATTTCTGTTTCGTCCATTGGAGGCTTTCCCTTGGCGGCTTGCTCGCGCCATATGATAGCATATTCACAAAAATATTCCGCGGTTTTCTTTGTCAATATGGACACACAGTTCTCTTTTTGGATTTTTCACTCTTGCTTTTTTTTCTTTAGTTTGTTTTTTCGCTCTTTGTTTTTTTTTCCGCTTTTTTGGTTATTTTTTTCACTCTTTTCTTTCTTTTTCTTTATTCTCTTTTTTTTTCACTCAGCTTATTTGATGTCAAGGATCGAATCCTATGGGGATTGCCTACGTATCATGACGCCGCATGAATCAGATCTTGCGTATTTCAGAAAGATTAGGAATAAAGTAAATAAACTAACTCTTTTTTTTTTCTTTCTGGATTTTGATTTTTTTTTAATTTTCGAAAGACTTATAAAGAAGAAAGCTTTTTTTTTATTTCGATTTTGTTTTTTGAGAATTTTGGAAAAGAAAGAAAATATTATTTTGGATTTGTTTTTAATATTTTGGGAGAAAGACTTCTAAAACAAAAGGTAGAAAATATTTTTGGATTTTGAATTGATTTGTTTCTTTTTTCAAATGAAAGACTTCTATAAAGAAATATTATTTGTTTTTAGTTTAATATTTTTTTATTTGGGAGTTTCTAAGGAAAAACTTCTAAAGAATGAATTAAAGAAAAATATTTTTGGATTTTGACTTTTTTTTAAAAAAAATTCCAAAAGAAAAACTTCTACAAAAGAAGGAAAAGTTTTGGATTTTATGTGTCAAAGAAAAACTTATAAAGAAGTAATCAATGGAAAATATTTCTGAATTTTTGAAAATTGGGGCCGGAACCGATGAGGTTTGCCTACGTATCTCATATCCAGTGAGAATCAGACCCGCGTAGTTCGGTCAGAAAAGCATGACCTTCTTTTTAAAAAAATATTTGGCGTATTTTGAAATGATTTTTTTTTTTTCAAAATGTTGGCAGAGTTTTGGGATTTTGAAATACCTGAATTTTAAAAAATCGGGTAAATTTCTCTCTCTTGCCTCACTCTTGGTTTTTCTTGATTTTCTTTCTCTATTATAGAAGACGGTCAACATGCAAGCAGAAACAAATAAATGTACATGTAGCACGTAACAATGCATCAAGATGGTCTTTTGATTTGGGTACACCTGTCTTAGACGGACCCAACCCCTGTGTTGAGTCCCCAAAGTCAAATGCACGTGATGCAAACAAGCGTACCTACTAGGGATCCGACATGAGGTTATGGCACTCTAAGTTTAAATCCTGGGTATATTGTTCTAGACTTGGCTTACCCGAGCAGACAACTCGAGCCGAGGAGGGGCAGCGCACCGGGAATACAGAAGCTTCACCGATTTTGCAACTTATCCGTACCTCGTTCTAAAATTAGGATATGACTCTAACAGAAAAGAAGCCACGCGAAGCGCACGCTTCCCAGAAGATTTAAAAGACTCAGAGAGAAGAGGGTTTCGTAACAGTTTATATACAGTTCAATCAATATCAAAGCGGTAAAAAACGACATTTAGCACATTAGGCCCAAACATGTAATATCAGAGAATCACAAGAAAGACAAGCATAACATTTATTCTAAGCTCGAATTCTGAACCCTGAACCAGAGATTCTGGTTCGTTTTCCCAGCGGAGTCGCCAGAGTTGTCACACCTCCTTTTTCTGAGGGGGTAGGGGTAGGGAGTTTTTTCAATTAAAGTGACATTAATCAAAATGAGATTATTTATTTAATTCAGAGTCGCCACTTGGAATAAGTTATGGTGTCCCAAGTTACCGTTTTATTTTAAAATCCCAAATCAAGGAAATTGACTCTATTTATGGTCCGCGAACACATAAGACCGGGAAAAAAATTCTGTTAGCCCGGGAGAAGGTGTGAGGCACTCCCGAGTTTCGTGGTTTTAGCACGGTCGCTCAACTATTAATCATTGGCCTAATTATCTGATTTAATACATGCTTAAAACCTATCGTGCATTTTTAACTTTTAACCGCTTTTAATTATTTATGAAACTTATTTGAACAAGTCGCGATGTCGCACACTCATTTGTTTTTATACATATTGCGAATCGTGTCACGTGTAACGCACCCGCGATTTACAATATACTTATTTTTATTATTATTCGAAGTTGAAGTCAAGTCGCGTGAAACGCGCACTTGAGTTGGGGTTTACATATCGTGACTATGCCACGAGAACCGTACCCATAGTCACGATGATTTATTATTAATCACGCCTAAAGCAAGCTACGATGTTCGGATATTATTTATTCTCCTAATATTTGAGATTAGTGAGGCCATGAATTATGAAATCAATTATGGAAAAGGATCAGCTTTTGCTCTTAATTATTCTGGCCCAAATAACTTAAAATTGATCATAGCACAATTGGCTTTTAAAAGCCAATTAATGAGTATGCCCAGTTACTCGTTCATCAAGCTACTCCACTATCCATTAATCAACTGTAGTAGTACATGTTTCATTAAGCAAAGCCCAACCACCGAGCATAATCATCTTTTTTTTTTAAAGTCCAAACCTCATTTTTCAATTTCAACTAGCAGACATGGATTTTATCCCCAAAGTTCAAATATTCATTATGTAGCCAGAAATCATATTTTCCATAAATCTTCATGTTAATCAAACAAGAAAGTAACAACATTTAACAAAGCTAATAAGACCTAACAATTAATAAAGAAAACAAAAATTCAATCTTGATAAAGCTAAATAAAATCAAATTATATATTCAAGCACAATATCTTAACAAAACAATGATGGGAGAAATGGACCTTCACAAGACTGTTTTGAAGCTTGGATAATGGACAAGGATGCAAATGGAGCCTCGACCAAAATCGATAAACGGAGCTCGAACTCGACGACTCAACTTTGGAGCTGTTGTTTTCTGTACAAAAGGGGACTGTTTTGTTGGATTTTCGGCTCGTTTTTGTCGTTCGTTTTAGCTTGGTTTTCAGTTGGTTTTGGGGTTAGAGTTTGGTGATGGATTGCTAGATTTTTCGAAAGAAAGCCGAAGAAAGAATGACACTAATAGAAATTTCCTTAGTGTAGAATAAGCAAAAACATTTCTCTCAATTCACTCCCCTCTCTTTTTTCCTTTCTCTCCCCCTCCCCTTTTTTCATCAAATTTCTCTTCTATTTATAGAAATTATTTTCGGAATTTTCAATTTTTTATTTTTTATTTTTTATTTATTTTTTTATTTTTAATTAAAAAGAATTTCCACTTCCCATTTTTCTTATTTTTTTAAAAAAATAATTCCCTACTTTCTTTTACTTTTACCTTTTACTTTCTCAATTTTTGTACTTTTAATATATTTAAAATCCCACTTTTTTTACTTTTCGTTTTTTATTTCCCACTTATTTTACTTTTTTTAAAAAAAAAAATCAGATACCCTTACTTTTATTTATTTAATTCCAACTTTATTTTACTTTTCATTTTTTAAATTTCCACATTCTTTTACTTTTATTTTTTTAATTTTTCACTTTCTTTTACTTTTACCTTTTACTTTCTCAATTTTTGTACTTTTAATATATTTAAAATCCCACTTTTTTTACTTTTCGTTTTTTATTTCCCACTTATTTTACTTTTTTTAAAAAAAAAAATCAGATACCCTTACTTTTATTTTTTTAATTCCAACTTTATTTTACTTTTCATTTTTTAAATTTCCACATTCTTTTACTTTTATTTTTTTAATTTTTCACTTTCTTTTACTTTTCTTATTAAACAATTTCTACCTACTTTTACTTTAATTTTTTAATATTATATTTCTACTTTTCCTATTTTTTAATTCCCATCCGAAATGTGTTTTAAAAAATAAATAAATATTAATAATTAATTTTTATTTATTTTCTATTTAATTCATTTTATTTTAAAATAAGGATTAAAATAATAATAAAAATAATACTAATAGTAATAATTGACCTTTTAAATTATTAATAATATATATATATATATATATATATAAGTGTAACAAAGCTAAAAAATATATATTAAATTTTGAAAATATTTACATAATAGAAGATGATAAAAATCCAAATATAGTCAAAAATTAGGTTCTCACAGCAACCGGTCATGCCTTAAATCTCTCAACCTCTCCATTTGACTTATATTTGATCTCAAATATCCACTTAGAACTAATTGGCTTCTTCCCTTCTGGCAAGTCTACCACCTCCCAGGTGTGATTTTCTTCAAGTGCTTTAAAATTTTGGTCCATAGCTTGTATCCACCTTGGTTCATGTGCAGTTGCTTCCTTAAAAGATTGTGGCTCAGTTAAGACTGAAAAAATACTGAGATATGACTGATATGTAGGAGATAGGTTATCATAGGATATGGCATTAGAAATTGAGTAGGGATTGT
The DNA here is from genome assembly GCA_000715115.1 of Nicotiana otophora. Taxonomy (NCBI): domain Eukaryota; kingdom Viridiplantae; phylum Streptophyta; class Magnoliopsida; order Solanales; family Solanaceae; genus Nicotiana; species Nicotiana otophora. The sequence goes on along the minus strand of AWOL01S0078398.1, from coordinate 10,733 downwards.
TAGTGTGTGTCTTAATAGTGGTGACGTAGTCTTTAAGCCAAATGGAAGGCTTTCCTTGTCTACTAGACTTCCTAGTCTCTACTTCTGCAGATACTGGTTGTGGATGCATCTCCATTGCACCTGCTTCTTCTATTGTTTCTAAGAGAGGTTCCTGAATTTTTGCTGTCTCGGCTTCTTGTTCAGAAATAAAATTTTCATTTATTGGGGTTGCATTCTCATATTCTCCACCATATACTACATGGTCTATGATTGTTGCATCACTTGTATTTTCCATTGCTGTAGCAGTATTATCATCAAATGGCAACTGCATGTCCTGGGGTGTAGTTGGAATTACAGTTGCATGTGGTTGCTGCACATCTCCTACTGCAAATGAATGTTGAGAAGTGAAGAGATCCTCTGAACCATCTGAATCTGTAGTACTGTCAAAAGGAAAAATATACTCTTTGAACAACACATCTTTGCTAATAAATATACTCCCTTTCTCTAGATCATACAACTTACAACTCTTTTGAGTTTCTGAGTATCCAATAAGAACAACCTTTCTAGCCCTGACAGTGAATTTATCACCTTTTGGTAGGTTACTTGCATAGCATAAGCAACCAAATACCCTTAAGTGATCTACCTTAACTGGCTTTCCATACAACAACTCATAAGGTGATTTACCTTGCAATACACTGGTGGACAACTTTTTTATCAAGTACACTACAGTTCTTACACAATCACCCCAGAACCTCCTAGGAATTGAGCTTTGAAACTTTAAGGCTCTTGCAACCTCCAATATATGCCTATGCTTTCGTTCAACTACCCCATTTTGTTGTGGGGTGTTTGGACCACTACTTTGGTGTATAATCCCAAGAGAAGCAAACAAGGTATTTCATTGAGAAAAGAGCTCAGTACCATTATCTGATCTAACAACCTTCACAGTGGTTTCAAACTGAGTCTTTATCATTGCAAGGAAGTTCTTTATTACAACAACTACTTCATATTTAGATTGTCTTAAGCATACCTAAGTAAATCTGCTATAGACATCTACTATTGTAACAAAGTAAAGCTTCTTGTCATATGTAGGTACCTTATGAGGTCCCCAAACATCCATGTGTACAAGCTGGAAACAACTACTTGACCTGGTGCTACTAACAGGAAATTGTAATCGATATTGCCTTGCTAAAGGGCACACTTCACAATTGTCCTGCACTCTAGTATGTATCTTGTTCTTCAACTATGAAACATGCTGCATAGACTTTGCTGATGCGTGGCCTAGTCTCAAATGCCACAATCTTGTTTTTCCATTTTCCTTCAGAAAACTTGCTGCTGTTATTGGCAAATTCTCTTTTATCAGTTACAATCCATTATTTTTTCTACCAATACCCATCACCTTGCCATTGTAAAGCCCCTGAAATATACCCCTAAGACTACTGCATCTCCTGTATGTGTTATGTCTGCCTTGTTGCCTGTTGGTAACTGTATTCCATCTGTTCTATGATCTGCCCTTTTAAGATTATCTAATACACTCTTGCGATGTGTCACATGGTGAGTTGTACCTGAGTCCAGTATCCAAACATGATCACTAGCAGCTACATTTGTTATTAAAGTGATAATACCTGCAGTGTTTGTGGAACAACCATTTGTGGTGCTTTTCTGCAACAAATTCACCAATTGTTTGCATTGGTCCTCAGTAAATAAATCTCCTTGTACGGGCAGCATAGGTGCCTGCTTTTCCTCGCCGGTGGTTGCATTGTTCACATAGGTCATGCCTCCTGAGGTTTGACCCTTCTTCTTGCTTTTGAAATCTGGTGGATACCTCACTATCTTGTAACGATTTTACTTGAGGTGTCCTTTATAACTACAATAATCACAGACTAATCCTGGCCTCCTAGGTCTGAATTCATGACTCTTTCCCGTCATCATTGTGAGTGGATCCTTTAGTGTGTCTGTGACCCCTAGGGTTCTTTGGCTTTCTTCTTGTGTGACTATTGCGTAGGCTTCATTCACAGTGATTACATGTCTTTTAGCCAAAACATTACTTCGAATATTACCATAGCTTTCATTCAATCCCATGAGAAACTGCAATAGACGTATGTTCTTCAAAAGCTCTACAGAAGGTTTGGATTCTTCACAATCACATGAGGCTAGAGGTACTGTTACATCTAATTCATCCCATTGATACTTCATCTTAGAATAGTAACTAGTAACCGAGTCAGTTCCCTATCTCAAAGTCGCAATAGCAGTCCAAAGATGATAAATTCTCGTTAGATTTGATCTATCAAATCTCTCCTGAAAATCAGCCCACACCTTCTTTGCATTTGATGCATACACGATGTTAGGCATCAATTCATTAGAAACAGTACTACCAATCCATGAGAGAACAATTGCGTTGTATTTATCCCATTCCTCTGCTAATTCGCCTCTGTACATTCTTTTCACATAGGATCCATCCACAAATCCAAGCTTGCTCTTTCCTCGGAGTGCCAATTTCATTGCCCCTGCTCCATAGTGCGTAGTTTTCTGGACCTATGAGCTTGACCGGAATTAAGACGAGTCCTGGAGTATCTGAAGCTTGCAAAAATAGTGGATGATTATGATCTAGTAAACTGACTTCGTTATCCGCTATGGCTGTTAGAAATTAAACTCGAAATCGTAGAATTCCTTAGCTCTAAACTTTACCGAAAAACCTTGAATCTCGCCGGAAATCGACCGAAATTGCAGTCCTTGCGATGCCCGCTCTGATACCATGTTAGATTCTAGCTAATGAGAGAAACAAATAAATGAAGAGGAAGAAAAGTTCAATCTGTATTGTCTAAGAGAGAGGTCGTTCAATACAATATCTTATAGTGCTAATGTGCACTAACTAATTTACAGCACATAGCCAGCTTTCAAATAACCCAACTAACTACATAACTAATATTGTAACTAATTCAAAGACCCCACTTCTATTGTGTACACTTTAATACCCTATATCCCAAGATTAAGCAAGTAATAGATTGTTCCGCATCAACTAAATGAAAATTAAAATGATACAGTAATTAGATTATGAAAGCATCTTAGTGGCGGAATGCATGTCAGTTTCATACGATTATATAGAGTGACACTAACTCTATTTATTAGTTTATGTAGATATTGGTTCCTTTACCCAAATAAGCTACTTTATGAATCAAAGAATTACAAGAATGACTAGGAAAATTGTGAAACTAATCAACCATAGCCAGTTGTAATTTTTTGCCTATTTTATTTTGTTTTAGTTTAATGGGTGTTATCTCAAATGTTGTAGCCAATGACAGTCGAAGCCGTAGAAATAGTAGCCACAGGACATGTTTTGGCCATATAATTAAAAACTTATCGCTGTTATGAAGTTTCAAAATTCACACATAAAACTCCATAACAATATCTTAAAATATTATCTATAAAATCCGGAAATTCAAGTGACTACTTTTCAATTGCTAGCGATTTGAAATGTTTATGAATTTTACCCGTGAAAGTGGGGAAAGGTCAATGCAAAGTCACCAGGGATTGATGGATATGGCAGGCAATTTTGATGCACGGGACATAGTAGGGGTTGATGCAGTGGATTGTGAGAAAGAATTTTTTAAGAATGGAAGACTGATGAGATTCCTTAATAAAGCCTTTATAACATTGATTCCAAATTAGGGAACACATGCTGAATCAGTTGGAGACTACAGACCCATTGCTCGTTGTGGTATCATTTACAAGGTAGTTTCTAAAGTCATATGTAACATACTAAGAGACATCCTACCAATTATAGTATTACCTAAATATAGTGCATTTGTAGAAGGTAGATCAATAGTGCAAAATATTCTGATATGTCAAGATCTAGTCAGACTATACAATAAAAAGGCTACAACCAGAAGTTATTTGATCAAATAGACTTGAAAAAAGCATATGACAATGTAGAATGAGAGTTTGTTAAGAATATGATGATGGCACCGAACTATCACACAAAATGTATCAAATGGGTAATGGAATGTATAACCACAACCAATTATACCTTAGCATTAAATGGAGGCCTATATGGAAACACGAAAGGAGAGAGGGGATTAAGACAAGGGGGCCCCATATCCCACTTGTTATTTATGATAGGCAAAAAGGCCTTGTAGCCATTTGAACTTGTACCGGTTTTTTATCCCGGTAAATAAACTTAGGAAAGTCCCATTTTAACACCTCAACTCGATAGAATGAGTATTGATAAATACTTTCTCAATGCGTGTTGCTCAATTGCGCTGATGTATTATACACATCATCGTCCACATCATATAAATGTCATTTATTTTTATTTTATATATAAAAGAACTCCAAATTCAACCTCTTCCTCCTCCTCCCCTCCCCTCCC
>AWOL01S0078390.1:11357-22185 GCA_000715115.1 Nicotiana otophora | reverse complement strand
AGGGTACGAGCAGTTTTAATAAGATGTCTATTCTTTCTTTCAGCTACCCCATTTTGTTGAGATTTGTACGGATAAGATGTTTGATGAATAATCCCATGAGATTTCATAAACTGCTGAAATGGGAAAGACAAATACTCTCGGGCATTATCACTACGAAATGTGCGAATAGAAACCCCAAATTGATTTTGAATTTCAGCGTGGAAGGTTTGGAAAATAGAAAACAGCTCAGATCGATTTTTATCAAAAATATCCAAGTGTGCCTGGAATAATCATCAATAAAACTGACAAAGTAGCGGAATCCCAAGGTGGAACTGACCCGACTAGGACCCCAAACATCTGAATGGACTAAAGTAAAAGGTGACTCTGCTCGATTATCAAGACGCCGAGGGAAATGGGAGCGGNGCAACGGAGCATGAGATTGTATGAGTAGGGTACGAGCAGTTTCAATAAGATGTCTATTCTTTCTTTCAGCTACCCCATTTTGTTGAGATGTGTACGGACAAGATGTTTGATGAATAATCCCATGAGATTTCATAAACTGCTGAAATGGGGAAGACAAATACTCTCGGGCATTATCACTACGAAATGTGCGAATAGAAACCCCAAATTGATTTTGAATTTCAGCGTGGAAGGTCTGGAAAATAGAAAACAGCTCAGATCGATTTTTTATCAAAAATATCCAAGTGCACCTGGAATAATCATCAATGAAACTGACAAAGTAGCGGAATCCTAAGGTGGAACTGACCCGACTAGGACCCCAAACATATGAATGGACTAAAGTAAAAGGTGACTCTGCTCGATTATCAAGACGCCGAGGGAAATGGGAGCGGGTATGCTTACCGAGCTGACATGACTCACACTCTAGAGCTGACAAGTGAGATAAACCAGATACCATTTTCTGAAATTTTGACAAACTCGGATGTCCCAACTATTTATGTAATAAATCTGGTGAATCAGTAACAGGACAAGTTGTAGAAGAAAGACAAGATGTGAGTCCTTGTGATTTAGCAAGGATAAGGTAATAAAGCCCGTTTGATTCACGCCTGGTACCAATGATCCGTCCCGTACTGCGTTCCTGTATAAAAATATGGTTATCAAGAAATAAAACAGCGCATTTAAGTGATTTGGCTAAACGACTAATATCTATGAGATTAAAAGGACTATTGGGAATATAAAGGACCGAATCTAAAGGCAAGGAAGGAAGTGAGCTTTCTTGACCTATTGCAGTTGCCATGGTTTGAGACCCATTGGCCATTGTGACTTTTGGAAGAGATTGAGAATACGAAATAGTAGTGAAAAGAGATTTGTTACCAGAAATATGATCTGATGCACCTGAATCAATGACCCAAGACTCAGAGGGTGAAGATTGGGAGAAACAAGTCACACTATTATCTGTTTGAACAACAGAAGCTATCTCAGAAGATGTCTGCTTACATGCTTTATATTGAAGGAACTCAATATACTCTGCTAAAGAAACCATCCGACTATTCAAAGCATCGGTTCTCATGTCGCTACAATTTATAATAGTAGGGTTAACTTGAAATAGTTTAAATAAGTAACTCGTGTGAGAAAACTAAAGAAATAGCTTGAAAAATACTATTCACAACAGGAAAACAGAACACTGTTCTGTGCCGGGAACGCTGTTCATGCCGGAAACACTGTAGCTTACCGAAAAATTCCAAAGTTGTCGGAATTTGTTGTAACCAGGATGGATAGACTCGAAATTCCTTTGCGAGCAAACTGTCCTTAAGAAATGTTTCCAAAAACAATGGTCTGAAAGGTCACTGTTCACGCCGGAAAAATATAAAAGTGACCGGAATTTGATTTGAATTAGATGGGTAGGCTCAGAATTTTGAGGAGAGCATACTGTTCTGAAGATGTTTCGCGAAACAATGGCCGGAACCCTCGCCAGAAAAGTTGTTGTCGGCGCGTGGCGGTTTTTCTGCCGGATAAAATTTCAGGGGTTGGTAGTCGGAGGGTGATCTACCTCGTGGTGTGTTGCTTTTAGCACAACACCGACAGAAAGTGACTTTCACTTAGACAAGCCTTAGGTCACCGAAAAAATTGTNGATCCGCCCCGTACTGCGTTCCTGTATAAAAACATGGTCATCAAGAAATAAAACAGCGCATTTAAGTGATTTGGCTAAGCGACTAACAGCTATGAGATTAAAAGGACTATTGGGAACATAAAGGACTGAATTTAAAGGCAAGGAAGGAAGTGGGCTTGCTTGACCTATTGCAGTTGCCATGGTTTGAGACCCATTGGCCATTGTGACTTTTGGAAGAGATTGAGAATACGAAATAGTAGTGAAAAGAGATTTGTTACCAGAAATATGATCTGATGCACCTGAATCAATGACCCAAGACTCAGAGGGTGAAGATTGGGAGAAACAAGTCACACTATTATCTGTTTGAACAACAGAAGCTATCTCAGAAGATGTCTGCTTACATGCTTTATATTGAAGGAACTCAATATACTCTGCTAAAGAAACCATCCGACTATTCAAAGCATCGGTTCTCATGTCGCTACAATTTATAATAGTAGGGTTAACTTGAAATAGTTTAAATAAGTAACTCGTGTGAGAAAACTAAAGAAATAGCTTGAAAAATACTATTCACAACAGGAAAACAGAACACTGTTCTGTGCCGGGAACGCTGTTCATGCCGGAAACACTGTAGCTTACCGAAAAATTCCAAAGTTGTCGGAATTTGTTGTAACCAGGATGGATAGACTCGAAATTCCTTTGCGAGCAAACTGTCCTTAAGAAATGTTTCCAAAAACAATGGTCTGAAAGGTCACTGTTCACGCCGGAAAAATATAAAAGTGACCGGAATTTGATTTGAATTAGATGGGTAGGCTCAGAATTTTGAGGAGAGCATACTGTTCTGAAGATGTTTCGCGAAACAATGGCCGGAACCCTCGCCAGAAAAGTTGTTGTCGGCGCGTGGCGGTTTTTCTGCCGGATAAAATTTCAGGGGTTGGTAGTCGGAGGGTGATCTACCTCGTGGTGTGTTGCTTTTAGCACAACACCGACAGAAAGTGACTTTCACTTAGACAAGCCTTAGGTCACCGAAAAAATTGTACGATGACTAAGTTTTTTCTTCCCGGTTAACGCTGGAATGACGCACAACGATCTTTTCTCACTAATGCTCTGATACCATGTGAGAAAGCACGGAAAAAAATATATTATTGATATTAGATGATAAATACAATACAAGAGGTCCCTATTTATAGCTATACACTACAAGGAGATATTACTCCTCTTCGAATATGGGACAAGACTACACTATACATATCTATAAACTAACAATTACAAACAACAAAGAGGAGTTTAAATCACCTTTGGGCATCTCTTCCCTTTAATACAATCATACAATCCACCATACGAAGCTATATTGTACTGTATAGTTGATATACATATCATAATCCACTTAATAAATTTCATGAAAATATTAGTGCATGCAATATCTCCTCTACAAATCTTCATTCTACTGAGTCATAAGTCTTTGTGAGATCAATTTTGATCAAGCAACCTTTTGTTGTTTCTTCTTAATATGAAGCCTCACCAAGTCTCGCCATATCAAGATATTTTGCACTATTATTCTCCATGTTACAAAAGCACATTTTGCACTATTATTCTCCATGTTACAAAAGCACTTTAGTTATCTGAGATAATGTCTGGACGGACTAACTTGAATCTGTTACCCTCCATTTTAGAGATTATTTTATATCGTATATAGTATTTTGCACCAGAATATTGGTCTATAATGTACTTTTTATACCAATATAATCACTTTGTTATTAATCACTCTTAATATTTTTCTAGTATTGAAGAACTCCCTCACCCAATCTACCAATTTTTACCACAATGAAAGTACCAATTTTCATTGTTATTATTGTTGTTATAATTATTAATTATTATTGTCGTTTATCCGTAAATTTCTATAAAATAATCCCACCTAAAATTTGAAGGGTTAACATTATAGTTCGAATTATGCTCTTTTGATCATTAAAAATCCTTTCAGGACTTCCTTGCACACCCACGGTTATCATAGCGGCGTTAATGGGTCATTCACAAATCTCGTTGGGTTAATGACACGAATGACCTTGAAAGGAACTTTTAGCCTTTGGGACGTGTTATCTGACCAATGAGCAAACCTTTTGACTTATGATCACAAAGATTTGCCTATTAATTAGGTGACCTGCCAAATGCTGAAAGTTAAAAGACCACCTCCAATGTCTCTCTTTTGCCATTTTCTGGGTCTCGCATATTTTGGAAAGCCTGGGCTTGGAATATGTCATATTCATGTATGAGAAATATAACTTTATTTTCTGCAACTACTTCAATTGTTCACATTGTCACATTATATACCACAACTCTAAAAAACTAGGGAAAAAAACACCAATTGTGTGCTATACCGACCATGCGGATCGATTCGTAGAAGAACATTTCGGACATTCATCTTTAGATAATCCACCTCCTCGATCCCCTAGAATTTATATTCCTTACAAAAAAAAAACAACAACAAATTGTTAGTTTATGTCTTCAACTCTTTGGAGTGAAACTGATCCCACTAAGACATCCAAGTCTGTAAAAATATAATCTAAATAAGACAACTAACGTAAAAGAAATTAAACTACAAATTGAAATATGGTCTGTAAAAGCTACTAAACAGATACACACATAAATCTTGCGCTATCTCATGATACTACGTTATAGACGTAGCATGTAAGATAAATAATTGTATAGAAATGGATATTTAGACTGATCTCCTTAATTCTATCTCTTTTGTACTTTGTACCTGACTGGAATGTGAGATAATAGATAGTGGCTAATCTTAGCTATTCTTTGATTATTTGCAAGTGTCGTAGTACAAGAAATACTCTTCACCAATTTACACGCTAAATAATCCTCCGGACTGCATTGAAATATTATTGCTAGATTCACCAATTTACGCGCTCTTTTATACATGGTAATTCTATATATCTCTCTCAGGAAATAATAAGTTCTTTCAAACTCAATTTTCATGCGGAGATCCCAAGATGCAGGGGCGGAGCCACAGTACTGTTTGCGGGTTCGGCCGAACCCAGTAGCTTTTGTTCAAACCCTGTATTTGTATTAAAAAATTCAATGAATATGTACAAATTATTTAATTTAGAACCCACTAACTTAAAAGGATTATAATCTCGAACACATAAGGTTTAAATCCTAGCTCCGCCTCTGCCAAGATGGGTTGTTCATTAACATTAGTACAACTCATGAAAAAGAGATCATGTTCGAGAGCTTAATTAATAGGCGGTGTTGAGTGCCGAGGACTGGCCGGTCACTGCTCTGTGCAAAGCCCATCTAGTAAGCTCGTGCATTGGGTTGTGTTTTTGGAAGTTCGTTATGGTAAATGGCCAATCTTTAGGTCTAGTTTGTTCGGGTTAATACTTACTCACACCTTATGCTTACGTCAAATTAAGTAAGTTAGTCTTAGAAGTTAAAAATGAAAATAAGAATGCACATCATTTATCCATTATTAAGTTATAAATGTATAAAAAGTATATATATTTTTGCACTAATTGATTTGCTGTAAACACACGAGCAATTTTCTAGCAGTGTCCGGTGCTTAGTTTACCAGGATAATTTTGATTGTTCAACTTCTGATGCATACTCCTATGATGGTTGATCCAGATCATTTGACCTTTTCCAAGCTTCGTCTAGTTTGAGCTTCTGATTGCATGCATATTGAATTTTCCAAGCACATTTCCATATGAGCGATAATTAAAAATGAATTCAAAATGTTTTGTTCCTTTACCCTATCTTCTAATCTTTTCAGTCATGGCATTGCACCATCAAAAAACAAAAAAGATTCTCAAATAGTTGCGTACATGTACATTTAATACCAAATAATTATATTTAAATAATAATGGTTTAAATGCCAATTATTAATACCAAAGTGGCAGACAAATTTGAACCTTTCAAATAAGTTTTCCACTATCTTTTTAACCAAACATAAGGTGTCATCTCAAAAATACATAGGTTTTCATGCTTTTTAAGTATGTTGTATTTATTGATTATTTAGAATTAAGTAAGAAATCCCTAATTGAACCCTGACATTTTCCATTTATTGACGACCAATATAAAAAACATTAAATCAATTAGATTAATTTTATCTTTTAAAAAATTAAAAGAATTTAAGCTACATCATTAATATTTTAAAATTCACCTAATTTGATCTTAGAAAAGCAAAAAAGTGTTAAATATTTAAGGGGGGAGTGAGAAATTAATATTCTACTCATAATATTAACTTTAGCTTACTTTCTCTCTGAAATCATTCCATTATCTATATTTGTATATTTTTTTCATTTTTAACTACACCATACAGTATCTTTGAAAGTCTAGTAGCAAATAGTAAGTAGCCTTATACTTTTCGGCGTTTTCCGACGGTTCTTCCGCCGTTGCTCCGCCGTCAACCTCCCTCTGAAATAATCCCAATTATTTAATTTTCAACTTCTTCTTTTTTGCAAAATTTAACCTTTTTTAACTTTACAGATTTGGCATAATGGGTCTATAAGACTTTGGTCAAGATTCAAGATCTGGAGCAAATTTAGGGATCAAGAACTGATTTTTCTGATCTGGGTCTGCTTTGTTTCTAGTCTTTGTAAGTAAAGTTAAAGTTTGAATCTTGACTTTTTTGTCCTTGACTGTTTTAGATCTTGTATACAACATTTCAGCTAAAAGTACGATTCTTTCTGATCTTTTTATTTGTATTTAGCTTAGATCTTATTGCTATATGGATAATTATACTGGACATCTTAGTGATTTGGATTTTTATGACTAATAAAGATTGGGTTTTTAGTTAGATTTGAATAACTGCTGAAATTTGTTGACTTGGATTTGAGCATATTCCAGGATTCAGTGTCCTTGATTTTGCTTAGTTAATTAGTTACTTTAGCTCTCTTTCATTTTGTTTAAAGAGATTTTGTGTATGTAGAAAATGTAGAAAAGATCTAGTGTTAGAGAATAGTTAATTTGAGTATTGGAATGAAACTTGTTCAAATGGAGTGGAATGATATTAAGAATTTATGCTGGGACTCAATATAATTTGAATTGAGTTGTTGTTGTTGTATTGTCCCGTAGATACATCCGATAAAATTGTGAAGATAGATATTTTGTTGTATCGAGTAAGTATTAATTGTGAAGATAGATATTTTGTTGTATCGAGTAAGTATGTTGGGTAAGTAGATTTAAATCTAAATTGATAGACTTTTTGAGTGTTGATAAGCTGTAATCTCTTGATTTTGTGAATTCTATTAAAATAGTTGATTTTTAAGGTCGTCTAATTTGAGTTACTTCTTATCTTGGACCATTAATGATTTGAGACTTGGAGACTGTTGACAGGTCAGTAGAGCACATAAAGCTAGAAATGCTAATTTTTTAATTATGGCAATTCTTGTTTAATTGCAGGCGCATAAGAAACTGTAACTATCTGTAAGCTTTCTATAGCTATCTTGGTGGAAATTGGGTTAAAATTTTGGATTTTGAGATGGAGCCGAATATAGAGGAAGCACTACAAGCTAAAGCGAATGCTGAAAGGAAATTTGCAGAGAGAGACTTTGTGGGTGCAAAGAATTATGCTTTAAAAGCTCAGATGTTGTGTCCTCAGTTAGAGGGCATATCACAAATGGTAGCAACATTTAGTGTTCACAGTGCTGCAGAGATGAAGGTTAATGGAGAATTCGATTTCTACACAATACTGGGTATGGATCCATCTGCAAACAGGGCTAAGCTGAAGAAACAATATAAAAGGATGGCTGTGTTACTCCATCCTGATAAGAACAGAAGTATAGGTGCTGATGGTGCATTTAGGCTCGTCTCTGAAGCATGGACTGTGTTGTCTGATCGTGCTAAAAGAAGCTCTTATGATCAGAGGAGAAGTTTATTTACTCTGCATACTTCTGGTGTTGGCAACTATGGTAATTACTCCAACTCTTCAGCTTCTAAAAGCAGGCTCGATACATTTTGGACTGTTTGTACCTCTTGTCAGGTTCAGTATGAATATCTTAGGAAATATGTGAACAAAAGACTGTCTTGTAAGAACTGTCGTGGGGTTTTCATAGCTGTTGAAACTGGATTGGCCCCAGTAAATGGTTCCTATGCTTTTAGCCCTTGGCCTTATGCGCCTGAGAATGGATATAAATCTCATGGTTGCGGGGTTACATATGTCCCAACATCGCCTCCTTATTCTGCAAATAATGGGGTAGCAGGACATCATTCTAAACACGGTTCGGAGCATATTTCTAATTTATCCTTTCAGTGGAGCTCCTTCCCTGGAACTTCTGCTGGAGTTCTTGATCCGAATGGGTCATCCACTGCCTTCAGTTTAACCCAACAGGCAACTACGAAAGCCTCTGGAAGAAAAGCCAATGGGAAGCAAGAACTAATAAAGATGGTGACTGGTGTGGTTGCCAATGGGTCGGTGAGTAGTTATCAACTGCCCCGCAGGCCTGGTAGACCTCCTAAGAAGAGGAAAATTGATGTGGAGAGTACAAGTAGTTATGTGAATGGTGAAGTGGCTCCAAAAGCTTCTGCAGAAGTCATAATGGCAGATGGAAACGGGAATGAGAATTTGAAAAGAAATGTTAAGCTTCCTGCGCCTGATGTTTCGATCAGAAGATGGTCCGCAGCTCCTGCATTTGATGCTAGACAGTTATTAATCGACAAGGCAAGAACAGATATCCGCAAGAAACTGGAAGAGATCAGGTTGACTTCCGAAGCTGCTGCTGCAGAGGCCGAGAAAGAGGGAAGGGCGCATGCACAATTTGGTGAATCCAGTGAAAGACCTAAAAGAGCAGGTTTGGGTGTTGCTGCTCATCAATCAGATATGAGGAAAAATGGGTCCATGATTATGACAGTCCCAGACTCTGACTTCCATGATTTTGACAAGGATAGATCAGAGGACTGCTTCAAGCCAAAGCAGATATGGGCTTTATATGACGAGGAAGATGGTATGCCTCGCTTGTATTGTCTGATCCGCCAAGTTATCTCTGTGCAGCCATTCAAGATTCATATCAGCTACTTAAGTTCAAAAACAGATACTGAATTTGGGCTTGTCAATTGGTTGGATTCTGGTTTTACCAAGTCATGTGGAAAGTTTAGGGCATTTAACTCTGAAATTGTTGAGCAAGTCAACATATTTTCTCATCTTCTAAGTAGGGAGAAGGCTGGAAGAGGAGGGTGTGTCCAAATCTATCCAAAAAGTGGAGACATTTGGGCCATATATCGAAATTGGTCGACCAATTGGAACAGGAGAACCCCAGATGAAGTGAGGCACCAGTATGAAATGGTGGAGGTCCTTGGTGATTATTCTGAAGACTTTGGTGTTTGTGTTGCTCCTTTGGTCAAGTTAGATGGATTCAAGACAGTATACCAAAGAAACACGAACAAGGATGCCATCCGAAAGATTCCAAGAAGAGAGATGTTGCGGTTTTCACATCAGGTGCCATCTCGTTTACTGAAAGGAGAAACAATGAACTTGCCGGAGGGATGCTGGGAGCTTGACCCTGCTGCAACTCCAGATGATTTGCTTCAAGGAGTAAGTGACGTACAGGAGGAAAGACCTATTCAGGCTGATAGGAGAATGTTGGTTGAAGAAAATCTTAGACAACTAGAACACTCTGCTGTTTCCGACATGTTCGATGGGGCTACCACACCTGGCTCGCAGATTCAAGAAAACTCAAATGAACAGAAAACCCTGTTTAGACCTTCCACCGAGCTTCCTCAATCCGTAAGGCAAATTCATACCTATGAGGAACCGAGCAAAGTGGACAATCTCAACGCTACACCAGGTGAGCATCTCCGGGCTGTGATGAATGAATAAGTTAAGGTAAAAGCGAAGCAAAATAGTAGGAAATTTGATTCAGAGGTCCTTTTTTCATAATCACTCTAACAGTGTAATGAGGATTCAAGATTGTATAGATTTATACACACAGCGAAGGATGATTCTCAAAACATTAGATAGCTGGCAGGATCCAAAGTGATCTGTAAGACTCATTGTTTTAGGTTGCTGTAGGTTAATGAGCGACTTCGTACTGATAATTCTGATTCATATCCTTTACAGAAGTTTTCTGATTCATATCCTTTACAGAATTTCTCTTTGTTTGTCAAGAACTATAGTGGACATTTCTTCATGCATTTGCTTTATATGCTATCTTCATAACTGCAGTTCAGTCAGGTACCTGTAACTTTCTTGAATATCAAGTTGCTGAAGTTTAATCAATTTTATCAGCAAAAGGTCACATTCTGTATTCCTTGTCTTTGAAGTATAATACATGACTGATTTGACTTTGATCATCGGGGCACACGAGGTTATTGCTAAAACCTTTAATGAAAAAAATGAAAGGTTTAGAATTCTTTTAACAGAACCAAACTACTGAATTGAGTAAAATTCACTTTACCCCCTTAGCCTTCAAGGATTGGGAAACAATACCCCTTTTACCTTTTGAATGGGAAAAGAAACTCCCTTGTACAATATTTTCCGATTAAACTTTTTTTTTTCTGGAATATGAAAATAGATATAAGCTGCTCATATGTTTGCATAAACATAAGCATTCAAATACGATGCCAACTGATTCCATGTAACCAAGGCATTTCTTACATTACCCATTTACTCTCAACTCCTATAGTCCTATTTACCCAAGGCACTCAACTCTGAACGGTAGTAATTTCCAAAAACAAAAAAAAGGCAGAGTAAAGGGAGAAAGGAAAGAAGAAAAGAAAGCACAATCACTAGCAAAATGCTATAGAAACCCCTTAGAGAAAAAACCGATAAGCACGCAAGT
>AWOL01S0078389.1:124279-139063 GCA_000715115.1 Nicotiana otophora | reverse complement strand
GTAGTAGTGCAGGTCCTCTTGAATCTGATGATTGGGTGAATGTGAGGAATGTGATAGAGTTTCTTGCAAGATTTCACGAACTCATCAAAAAAGTTTCAGGTTTACGTCATGTCACTTGTAATTCCCATTTTGAGGATGTATCTGAACTTTATTATCATTTGAAATGTGTTTAATTAGTGAGGATGAGCATTTGAGAAAAACGGCTGAGCGAATGCAAGAAAAGTTCAAGAAGTATTGGGGTGAGCCTGAAAAGATGAATAAAATAATTTTTATTGCTTCCGTCTTGGATCTACGTAACAAGTTTGAATATGTTAGTCTTGCACTTGAAGAACTTTTTGGGGAGTAAAAAGGGAAGAAAATAAATGCTAAGGTGTATGCTTATATGAATTCTTTGTTTGGAGAGTATCTAAAAATGTATTCAACAGAATCTTGTCCTCAATCTTCATCTAGATCTACTTCATCTAATTACACATCTAATATATCTAGCGGGAGTGTTATAACTGCATCATTAATAAGGACGAGCCTTCACTTGAAGAAATAAAAAGGAAGACAATGGAAGTGGGGGTGCTAAATCGGAGTTGGATAAATACATTAGTGAAGAACAAGAGACTTTTAGTGAAGAATTTGATATCTTAAGTTGGTGGAAAACATATGCTCCTAGATTTCCTATTCTTTCAGAGTTGGCTCGTGATGTGTTGGCCATTCCAATTTCTAGTGTGGCGTCGGAATGTGCATTTAGCACCGGTGGCCATATTCTTGATTCATTTAGGAGTTCATTGACTCCTAAATGCGTGCAAGCTCTTGTTTGTGTTCAAGATTGGCTAAGAGAAGAGAAGAATCCTATTAGTGTTAAAGAAGACTTGGAGTATCTTTAGGAACTCGAGCTTGGTAAGCTTTAATATTTTGTGTGTGTTTTAGTTCAAAATAATATATTACACTTGTTTATTGTATGACATATTTGGTCAAATTATCTTTAGATATGGAAAATAATGGAAGCACTACTAGCATTGTTTGATGTATAGTTGCAACTTGAGTGGTAAATGTAATACTCTATTTGTTTGGTAATATACTTTTGTATTTTTGTTATTTTATTATAAAAAAATAATATTCTAACTTATGATTTTATCTTCTTTTTTTAAGGTTCAAGTTCACTCATGCCTCGTGCTCCTAAAGTATGCTCTCATGTTTGGGAACACTTTGAGGTGGTAGAAGATAACAGAGAAGTTCGCAAAGTACAGTGCAAACACTGAGGTCGAGTCTATAATGTTCATCCAAAGAGGGATGTCACATATTGTCTAAGGAAGCATATTAGGGGTTGTCTTGTCTTGAGCGTCTTCCAGAAATCCGTATTTAAGACTAAGTTGATTCGAGACTATTTATGTTATTTCAATTTTTGAGAATTTGTTAGACTTATTTAAGCTTAATGTGTTAGACACTTAGACTTATGGCGTTATTGGCCAATGTTCTTATGTGGATGTTGCTACTGCTTGTTAGTTACACTTACAACTTTATATTTGACAGAATGGCAATATGTTTGCAAACTTTGCATAATGTTGCTGTTGTGACTTATGAGTCCGTGACACTGTAGCTGTTATTAGAGTAAACTTGCCACGAACACCGGTGGAGAATTATCTCTCCCAAGGCAAATTTCTTCTTTTGTTATGCTGACTCAACACTGTGGAGCTGACCCATTTCTTAACATACTCTTCGATTCTTCTTTGGGGTAACCCTTACCCCTATTTATACACAACGATCACAAAAGTAGAGTTCCATACAGACAAATCTTGGCACGATTCACATAGTATAGAATATCGTCAACAACTGTACTTCCTCCAAAGCACCCCAAAATCCGCAACCGTGACGTCCACGCTGAGTAGAACTTATGTAAATTTAGAGTTATTTCTATAGCTCCTTTGGTACTGAAGTATAGAATTATTAAGGAGGCGGACATACCGCAAGTCCTAACCTTATCCTCTATAAAATCTCAGGTCTTAAACATGTGTAAATTTTAGGGAACCTTTCAGTACCACATATATACATTTTAGGCCAAAACTGATATAACGCATGACCCCGCAATCCACCTATTGGTAGTGGACTCCCCCTACTCGGCGTGAAGTCATAGGTCACAACGTCCGATGATCCATAATAATAACCTTCAAAGCTCGTATAAATCAACCATACGCCAATGTCCGTTGCACCCCCACATGATTCACTAGGTGATCTCTCAATACGCCCACATCTTCAGTCGGAACCACACGTTGAGGCAATGTTTGAGCATCTCTGGCTCCCTCGTAGTCCATCTGCGGCATCACCAACCGTTGACGCACAACTGATACCGAGTGCGTAATGTTATACATGAGTGGATACAAAGGAATATAAGATATATGTTGCAAGCTAAATCAATGCCGCACGATAAGGAATCAAAGAAGTGAATATTTCCTAACAGTTCCATAGCCTCTCGAAGATAAGTACAGACATCTCCGTACCGATCCGCAAGACTCTACTAAACCTGTTTGTGACTCATGACACCTATGAACCTAGAGCTTTGATACCAACTTGTCACGACCCCAAATTCCCTCCGTAGGATGTCGTGATGGCACCTAGTCTCTAAGACTAGGTAAGCCTATCAATGCGGAATAATAATTAATATCTGAAATAAATAAACTACAATTCAAACAATTTCAACTCCCAAAACCCGTTAGGAATAACTCACAAGCTTCTAAGAATTTATCCTCAATCTCTCTATATAACAGAGTCTAAAACAAATAAGAAAGCAGCATAACAAGAATACAAGGGGACTGCGGAGTCTGCGGGTGCTGGCAGATATACCTCGAAGCCTCCTCGTATAGCTAGTTTAGTGATGCCTGGTCTGATAAGATGTACCTGGATCTGCACAAAATGATGTGCAGAAACGTAGTATGAGTACACCACAGCGGTACCCAGTAAGTTCCAAGCCTAACCTCGGTAGAGTAGTGACGAGGTCAGGTCAGGCCCCACTGCAGAATAAATAATTATATGGTAAAAATATTTAAACAATATAATAAGATAAAATGACAATGAAAATAAATCAAGTAGTATGTCACACTTAATTACACAAAATAATGGAAAATAAATACCTCGTGGAAACAAAACAAAATTTCTTTTTAACTTTAAGAAAGGTCAAAACAAAAATCAAAGGCAACTATGGCCATAAATCAATATCAACAAGGGCACTCCCGAGGTACCGCCTCGTAGTCCCAATTCATAAATAAATTCACAATATCTCATTTCCCTATCTCACCGCGGGAGCCTTCACAATTTAATTGAAAGAAAATATTTTTCCCGAAATAGCATCCCGCATTTTAGCCATTCTTATCATACCACATGACTTCTAGTAGTTCTCCCTACTAGCCACGCGTATCAAGCCACCCTTATCTCACCGCATGCATTTTAATGCCCAGACCTTATACCACCGCATGCGTATCAATATCACAATATATCACAATTTGTACCTCAAGTGCTCAAATAATTTAACTTGCCAAAATAATTCAACAACAATAGTTTTTCACAATAAAGAGCTCACGGCTCATGCCAAAATAAATCATCAATAATATTTTCCACAATAAAGAGCTCACAGCTCATGCCAAAATAAATCATCAATAATACTTTTCCACAATAAAGAGCTCACGGCTCCATCGCAATGAGTACGAAAATCTTACAAAACTATTCAGGAATAAATAATTCAAAAAAATAATATTTCAAAATCATTAATACATTGCTTCAATATCAAGTTTAAAAATGTCAAATACTTCATATTAATAATATTTAATTTAAAGAAAATCAACCTTCAAATAATGCACAAAATAAAAGAAACCAAGTTTCAACTAAACAGGTAAAATAATTAGCAGGAAAAGGTCAAATAAATTTAAAGTATATATCTTAGATCAATTATGAAGAATATAACAAGATAAAATAATTTAATAAATTCGCAATATTGATCTACACAATTTAAAATATAATCTTTCATATTTAGCCCGTGTACACACTCGTCACCTCGTGTATATGACTTTCAACATATTTCAATAATCACATCAATATCAATCCTAGGGGAAATTTTCCCTACACAAGGTTAGACAAGTCACTTACCTCGACTTGCTCCAATTTAATCACGTATTATGCTTTTTCCTCGATTTTTCGACTCAGATCGACTCGTATCTAGTCATAATTAATTCGATACAGTCAACAAAAATTATAGTAATCAATTTCATAAGAAAATATTATATTTTTCAATAAAATCCAAAATTAGCTCAAAATTTGCCTGTGGGGCCCAAATCTCGGAATCCGACGAAACTTACAAAATCCGACGACCCATTCAATTACGAGTCCACCCATAACAAAATTCCGATAACAACTCGACCTCCAAATCTTAAATTTTCGTTTTTGGAAGATTTTGCAAAAATCTTGATTTTTCTTCCATAAATTCACGGATTCATGAGGTAAATGAGTATGGAATCATTAAATATAATTAATATAGGATAAGGAACACTTACCCCAATGTTTTCTCGTGAAAATCTCCCAAGAACAGTGCTCCAAAAATCCAAAATGAAATGAAGGAAATGACCATTTTTGGTCCTTAAGTTTCTGCCCATCCGTCACTAAAAGTCCATTTTCCGTCACTAAAAGTCCACCAGAACGTGCCTGTACCAGCCTTCCTTCAATCGATCATAACTTTATATAAAAATGTTCCAATGATGAATGGTTTAACTTTCTAGAAACTAGAATCAAATGACTACAACTTTCATGTTTTGAAAAGTTTTCGATTCCTTATGAATTGCAAGATATAAGCTTCCAAATTCGGCTCTACGCATCAGAAATATTTGGCGAAACTGCTCTACCAATCTTCATTCAATCCATCATAACTTTCTGTACAAATGTCTAAATAATGAATAGTATAACTTTCTGGAAAGTAGAATCAAACTACTACAACTTTCATGTTTTGAAAATTTTCCGATTCCTTATGAATTGCGAGATATAGGCTTCCAACATTGGCTACACGCACCAGCAATTTCTGCAACAGAAATTTCCAGCAACCCTCTTTGTCCGAAATCCATTCAGTTTACCTTCCGAAATCCACCCGAGACCCTAGGGACCTTAACCAATTATACAAACATGTCCCAAAATACAATAAAAACTTAGTTGAGGATTCAAACCACATCATACAACATCAAAATGACGAATCACACCTCAAATCAAAATCTATGAAGTTTGAACTTTCAAATTCTATATCTTGTGCCGAAACATATCAAATCTATTCGGAATGATTTCAAATTTTGCACACAAGTCATAAATGACTTAACAGACCTATTCCAATATTCAAAATCAGATTCCAACCTCGATATCAAAAAGTCAACCCCCCGGTCAAACTTCCCAAAAATTCAATTTTTGACATTTCAAGCCTAATTCCACTACGGACTTCCAAATAAAATTTCGATCATGTTCCTAAGTGCAAAATCACCATATGGAGCTGTTGGAATCATCAAAATTCTATTCCGGCATTGTTTGCACATAATTTGACGTCCAGTCACTATTTGAACTTAAACTTTTAAGTTTTTATCAAAATTCTATATCTTGGGCTAGGGACCTCGGAATTTGATTCCTGGCATACGCCCAAGTCCCAAATCACGATACGGATCTACCGGAACTGTCAAAATACTAATATGAGTCAATTTGCTCAAAATGTTGACTAAAGTCAACTTAGTTGAGTTTTAAAGCTCCAATTCTCATTTTAATCCATTTTTCATATAAAAACTTTCTAGAAAATTTTACGGACTGCGCAAGCAAGTCGAGGAATAATAAATAGTGACTTTTGAGTTCTTAAAGCACAGAAGTAATTAATAAATTTAAAGATGACATTTTGGGTCATCACAAAACCACACAAGCCAAAACTCGACTCGGTTCGGAAACATCCAACATGACAAACTGGTTGGCTAAGGCCTGAACATCCAAGGCTAAAGGC
This sequence comes from Nicotiana otophora, assembly GCA_000715115.1. Lineage (NCBI taxonomy): Eukaryota > Viridiplantae > Streptophyta > Magnoliopsida > Solanales > Solanaceae > Nicotiana > Nicotiana otophora. Next base: position 133,068 of record AWOL01S0078389.1, on the reverse strand, counting down.
CTCTCTGCTACTGGTAAATATACTAAGCTACCCAAACTCTCGGCCTTATGACTCAAGGCATCGGCCACTACATTGGCCTTCTTGGGATGATAGAGAATGGTGATATCATAATCCTTAAGCAACTCCAACCATCTCCGCTGCCGCAAATTAAGATCCTTATGTTTAAACAGATATTGTAGACTTCAGTGATCAGTGTAGACCTCACAATGGACACCGTACAAATAATGCCGCCAAACGTTTAAGGCATAAACAATAGCTGCTAACTCCAGGTCATGTACAGGATAATTCTTCTCATGCACCTTTAACTGTCTGTACGCATAGGCAATCAACTTACCGTCTTTCATCAGCCGAGACCAATACGTGACGCATCACAATACACAGTATAAGATCCTGTACCTGTAGGTAATAGCAATACTGGGCTGTAGTCAAAGTTGTCTTGAGTTTTTGGAAGCTCTTCTCACATTCCTCGGTCCACCTGAACGGAGCACCCTTCTGGGTTAATTTGGTTATAGATGCACCAATAGAAGAGAAACCCTTTATAAATCGGCAATAATACCCTGCCAAACCAAGAAAACTCCGTATTTCCATAACTGAGGACGGTCTAGATCAATTCTGCACTGCTTCAATCTTCTTTGGATCTACCTTGATCCCCTCGCACGAAACTATATGACCCAAAAATCCCACCGAATCAAGCCAGAATTCACACTTTGAAAATTTTGCATATAACTTCCTTTCTCTCAAAATCTGAAGCACAGTCCTTAGGTGTTGTTCATGATCTTTCCGACTTCGGGAATACACCAGAATGTCGTCAATAAACACAATGACGAAAGAATTAAGATAGGGCTGAAATACACTATTCTTTATAGTGTTTAATCGAAAGAGGAACATCTTATTGAATATTATTGCAGCTTATGCCTTAGTTTATTTTTTTCCTTCTTTGAAGTAATCGAGAGTGATTTTTGAGTTATCGTTTAAATTAAGATTGAGAAATATTCGCGACAAGTTTCTCTTAGATCATTCCTGCAATAGATTCTTGCAAGTTTCACCGTACTTCACATTAGTTGATTTGCAAAATTTAGATTTAATCGAGAGAGGAGTCTGAATCGGAAGTATAGGCTAATCACCTATTGAATTCGTGAAAATCGATAGAACCTCAAGAGTGAAATATAACAGTATCATATCCAGAACAACAACATTGCACATATCATGTCAAAACCCTTATTTCTCACATTGATAAGAAATCGACTCTGTTAATCTCTATTTCTTTGCAGTCAATTGTCAATTGCTTTACTTTAGTAGTTAATCATAGTTCGTAATCATTCCAATCAACTTTTGATCATCCTAAATGGTAGTTAAACCAGGAATTACTCGAACATTATTTAAATCCAATCCATGTGCAGATGATAATTTTACTATACTATCTTTGGCTAGCGAGCATTAAGTTTTATGTTGTGTTTTGCACTTGTCATAGGTACTGAGGCAGGTTTATTTGGTTGTCATCTTGGCACATAGGCACAGCTACTGAGGGAACTTTGTAGTGAGCTGCATTTCATGTTACGATCCGCAGCATACTGACTCTCCATCATATTCATTTATTTTATCTTGTCTATTGTATATTTCAGACATATGCTGTATTAGTATTGTACTTCCTAGTATATGATCATGCACTTGTGATATAATATTTCTAGAAATTAGATTATTTTATTGGTTTATATTTTGCCCACCTTCAAATAGTTAAAGTAATAACATCAGCACTTTCTTATGAAAATGAATGGTTTTAGTTATTTATTTTATTATTTATTTTGAGATGCATTAGATTATCTATTAGCGTGTTGATTTCATGGTTGGCTTGTCTAACGACAGTGTTGGGCGCCATCACGACCTATAGTTGAATTTGGATCTTGACAGTTTGGTAGAGTCTTGCAGATCGATACAAAAACGTGTGTACTTTTCTTCGAAAGGCTACATAACTATTAGGATAACTTCCCTTTCTTGATTCCTTGTCATGCAATTTGATTTCGTTGAAGTTTATGCCTTCAGTTCCTTCCTACTTATTCATATGCAATGTCGAGCATTCGATATCAGTTGGGTACCGATGAGTTGTGAAGATGCTACAGATGTGGCACATGATGTTTTCCCTTTGTATGCAGGCGGACTATTGTCGTCACCTTGTGGAGGGGTGTTCTGTCATTTTATCCCAGTGTTAGTGTTGCCTATGATTCCGAGACTATACACAGTGTATTGTGATGGCCATGCGTTGTTATCGCGTAGTGCTGTTATAAATGGTAGGGTAACTACTTATGTATCTTGGTAGAGAATGACTCGATAAGAGTATTTGGTTCATGGTTTAGAGATTCGGCATTTAATTTCATTGGAGAAGAGGCAATTGGACTATGTATGTTCAGGCTTTGGTTGACGGAGTAGCGAGATTGGATATTTTCGAGCTTGGTGGAATTCTTATTTGTGAATTGGCATTGTCATCCTTGTTTGACTACATTAATGCTCGTAGAAATGATGGTCTTCATTGGTTTGCCTTAGGGGAAAGGTGTTGTGAAATGGTTCCTAAGAAGCGGTTATCAGATATGGCAGTGTGTGGCAGCTTCTACATCGAATCGGTGTTCTAGTGTTGATGGCTCAAGGAAGATGATCTTAAGGAGGCTTAGAGTTGATGGCTATCTATCTGTTCGAGTGCTACAGATATGGATCATGATCTCCAGCGGCATGACTTGCGGCGTATGATGATAAAGGACATGGTAGGATATGTCTCGCGGTGGTTGGATTGCTAATAGGTCAAGTACGAGCAACATAGATTGAGTAGTTGCTTAGGAAGATGGTTTAACTAGAGTGGAGTGGTAGTGGATAATATAGATTTTGTGGTAGGATAGCCATATGCTTTGAGAAAGTTTAGAGTGATTGGGGTTATGGTGGACATATAAGTAAGTCTCCTATTTCGTTTGAGGTGGTGGCTTCTGTACTCGGGAACTTTGAATGTGATGAAAAGAGTTTGATTGGAAAGTGGAGGAATGTGAATACTTGATTATCATTTTGGGATGCTATATGGTTTCGAGATTCAAATATATGGTTGGACCTTCAGTTGATGCTAATGGGATTAACGGATTCTTAAGGATGGCGGATGAGTACGGACCCAGGAGGATTGACTAATTTCATAATGCCTTCTATCCATGGGATGCATGTACTACGATACGAGTTTGAACCACTTGAAGAAGACTTTGCGACTACCAAGAGGTTGGGTGTGCATTTGGGGTTGGTAATTTGCGGTGTGTCATGATTAGTGCAACCAGATCTTATGAGAATTTGGTTGAGGAACGGTGTAATATCATGGTATCTGAGAAGGAGAAGTCATTGTGGGTTTTGGATTTATGTGATTATGGCTTAAAGCCAAGTTGGAGAGTCTACCGTCGATGATTGGGTCATATGGTCATGTGTCCTTAGAGTTTACGGATTTCGGTACAATGATGAATTAGTTATGACTGAGGAAGGGGACATCACGGGTAATTTGAGCAAGGAATTTAGTGGATATTTTCTATAGTTCACCTTATCGATTCTTGTCAAGGTCGTGGAAAGACTTGGATTTTATATTTCTTGAGGATGTGATGTACAAAGGAAATGGATTCATTCGATTGCATCTTTAGAGTATCCGTGCTAACAGAGCACTAGCTGTTTGGTTATATAATTGGGATTGGAAAGGAATGGGCAACTCTCAATAATGGTTCTAGAGGATTCAAGATTTAAGGTGTGGTGCCTAAGAATTTTCGGGTTCGTTATGATGAAAATCTCCCCTCAAAAAACCAAGTGAAAGTGAGATAGAAATGGGCTAAGTCCCGGAATAAATTTAATTCTGCCCAGTGATTCCTTCTTCCCGATCGCGAAGATCAAACTCCCGAGCTGCCAATTCATTCTTCGCGAATGTGATGCACCGGTTGCGAACACGGTGACCAGATCCACCATCCCTACGCAAACACGACGCCTCACTCGCGAACGTCTTGTACAATTTACTGGTGCCCCTTTTCCGCCTATCCTTCTACGCGATCACGGAACCCATCTCGCGATCATGATGCACTGCCTCCCCAAAGATTCGTGAACGCGAAGTAAAAACTGCCAGATGCCCAAAAGACCTTCGCGAATGCATCCCACTAGTCGTGATCATGAAGAAGGAAGCACCAGACATCAGAAACATTAGTCCAAACATGATGAAATGACCCGCAGCCCATCTGAAACACATCCGAGGCGGGGGGACCCCGTCCAATCACGTAAAGCAATCTCACTACCTTATCCAAACTTTTCATAAGGCTCCAAATTCCATTAATAACATCATAACCACGAATCGATGATCAAAATTGTTCTTTTAACATCCAAACCTTCAAACTTCGACGAACGCGTCCGGATCACACTTACACATTCTGGAATGATTCCAAATTTTATGTACAAGTAAAAAATCACAATACGAACCTATTCCAAGGCTCGTAATCCCGAACGAACATCAATAACACCAAGGTCCACTTATCAAACTTAAGAAATTCTAAAACCTTCAAAATGCCAACTTTCCACAATAAGTGCCGAAACACTCCCGGTCCACTCGAACCTTGATCCGAACATACTCCAAAGTCCAAAATTATCATACTAACCTATTGGAACCTTTAATTCTCGATTCCGCGGCCGTTTACTCAGAAGTCACACCTTGGTCAACTCTTTCAACCTAAATCTTCTAAATTTATAATTATTCTTCCAAATTAACTCCAAACTTTTCCAAAATCAAAATCAACCACACATGAAAGTCATAATATAATAAGTGCAGCTGCTTAAGGCCTCAAATTATAGAACGATGTGCTAGAGCTCAAAATGATTTGTCGGGTCATTACATAGGTAGTGACGAGGCTATGACAAGATACCTACTAAAAACTGTGTAGATTTATACATAAAGCAACAAAAGTAACAAGTAAAGCATCTAAATAATAATAGGAAGGGAACATGTGAAAAGGGGGCAAGATCAGAGTAGTAAGTACAAATCACTAAGTAACATCTTTCCAAAAATAACGATGCAGCCAAGAAAATTTACAAATCTGGAAATCAAGTAAAGCATTGCAATCATCAAATAGTATGGCATTACCTTTCGTTCTTTTACTCTCTTCCTCACATTATATGATAAATGATAATAAGCAATCAAGTGCACGACGTCACCCTTCATACTTTAATCCTCACCATCGCTCAATCAATAATAACAATATGCAAAATAAGGTATGGCAACGCCCTTCGTGCTTTTCACTCTTCCTCACAAACACAAATAAGCCAAAGTATCAAACAAGGTGGGAAACTAATTTTCAACCTCAGTCGTGATATTATGATAAACAATTCAACTTCTGATATCCCAAACAACTCCAAATTTATCAATAAGCACGAAGCGAACAATCAAAGAATAATAATCTAACAAAAACATATAAGTCATGGTAAATGAATCAACACGACACGATAAATCAATATCCATCCGCATGCTTTGACCCATGACAACACACATGTACTCGTCACCATGCATATACATCGTCCCCACACGTAATTCACATAGCAAATAGACCAACTAGTCTTAATTTCCTCAAGTCAAAGTTAAACACGAAACTTACCTCGCTCTATAACTAAATCAATTAATAAACCACGACATTGCCTTTTGAACAAGTCTCCAAACCAGCCAAATCTAGCCAATTATCGATCAAATAATTCAAAATAAGCTTTAGAAACTACCCACAAATGAAAAGGGTTCAATTTCGATCATTTTTGAAACATTCAACTAAAGTCAATCCCAGTTCTTCTTAGCTGATATCCAAAGATTTGGACCAACCCACGATTACACATTCACCCAAGCCTGGTTATGTGATTTGTTTCGAAATCCGACCTCAATTTGAGGTCTAAATATCAATTTTACAATATCTTTAATTTCTACCAAAAATCCCTAGTTTCTACCATGAAATTCAAATATTTGATGTTACAAACTCATGAAATATAATGGGGAATATATAGAAAATGAATTAGAGGTACTTACCAATGAATTTGGGAAGAAAATGTTCTTCAGAAATAGCCTCTAGAGTGTTTGGGTTTGAGAAATGGTGTAAAATGAGCTAAATTCTATTCCCCCCCTCTTTTACCCAGATATAGGTGTTGCATTTTCAAAAAACTTGCTCCAAAATACAATGCACACAATTGCGAGACACTGATTGCAAATATCCGACCACGAAATGTTTCGCAAAAGCGATCTGCCTATCTATCGCAAATGCAAGCTGAGCTTTGCATTTGCGAAGCCGCCAATCCCCAGCTCCAAGTTGCAAAAGAAACTCAATTGTCGCAAATGCGAACTCTCCGAAAAGTGACTCGGACCACACATGCAAATGAAGAAACTTAAAATGAATCAATGAGAGGTCTTGAAATATAGAAATAAAGGCTATTACTCAAAACAACCTATCAGGGCGTCACAATTTGTGAGTAGGAGTATTTGGCCTCCGACTTGAACTTCAGTGTAACGATTTGACCTGTCATTTTGAGCTTTAGTATTCCGTTCGGTGGTTTGAGGTCTTGAGTGGATTCATATTGTGTATTTTGACTTGCGTGCATAGTCGGTTTCGGTTTTCGAGTGATTCGGGATTTATTTGAAAGAATGAATCTTAATTTTGAAGCTTTAAGTTAGAAGAGTTGACCAAGTTTAACTTTTGCAAATTTGATATCCGATCGGTGTTTCAATGATTTTGTTAGGTCCGGATGGTAATTGTAGACTTAGGCGTATGCCCCGAATTAGATTCGGGGTTTCCTAGGTTGATTTGGTACCTTTTGGCGAAAGTTGGCAATTTGAAGGTATAGAATTTTCTTAAGTTTGACCATAGTTTGACTTTATGGCTATCAAGTTAGGATTTCCTTTTCGGGACGTGGAATAGGTATGTTTTGTTAATTGAATCTTGTTTGCAGAGTTTGGCGTTATTCCGAGTTGATTCGATTATTATTTGTTATTAGAATCGGGTTAGAGTTTGTTATTTGTTATTAGAAGTTCTTGAGTTTCCTTGTAATTTTCATGTGTTTTGGTGCTCGATTCATGATTTCGGATGTTACTTTGGCATTTTGATCATGCGAGCAAGTCTGTATGATATTTTTGTACTTGCGTGGATGTTTGGTGTGGAGCCCCGGGGGCTCGGGTGAGTTTCGGACGCATTTCGGGTTGTTTCAGTTTTGCTAGTGCCTCAGGTCTTGCAAATGCGAGATACTATTCCCATTTGCAAACCCCGCATTTGCAAGGTGGGGATCGCATTTTCTAGGTTCACTGGAACTGAGTCATTCGCATTTGTGAACATTTTGTTCGCTTTTGTGATGAGGGCCTGGGCTGGCTTGATCGCATTTGCGTTCTCAAGATCGCTTTTGTGAAAGGCTTGACTTCATTAATGCAGAGTCACGGTTGTATTTGCGACACTCCCTGGGATTAGTAGGTTCCCCAATTTTTGATGTAACATCCGCATTTGCGAACCCCAGGTTGCATTTGCGATTTTTGTACCAGAATAAAAGGGCCGGAATACGAGACTTAGCTTCGTTTATCACATTCGGTAGGAGGGATTTTCACATACAATTATTGGATAAGTGATGTTGATTCAATTTCAATTATATTAAATGATATTTTATGAGATTTAACATCAAAATCATGAGATTTGAAGAGAGTTTTTGGGGATTTTTTGACTATGTTTTAAAAAATAAAAATTTGATATTTGAGAGTCAAATTGGACTCGGATTGGAAGATAAAACACACATGGACTCGTAGAGTTATGGGCAGTCGAAATCTACCCTAGGACTTGGGTTTAGATCGGGCGAGCTCGAGGTTACTTTTGTTGACTTTTTGGAGAATTGTGTAATGATCTTAACATTATTAATTGAAATTGGTTTCTCTTGCATTATTTTATGTTATAGAGTCCATTTTGGTTAGCTTTGAGGCGAGCGAAGGTGGATTTTATGGGAAAGGCATTTTTAGAGATTGAGGGATTTTTAGGTAAGTATCTTGCCTAACTTTGTGTGGGAAAACTACCCCGTAGGGTTTGATTTAATTGCGCTATTTGAATTATGTGAAAGACATGTATACGAGGTGATGAGTGTGTACACTGCTTTATATGTTGAAATTGACATGTTTAGACGCTTAGATTTCTTATATGAAATTAATTGAAGTTGTCATATCATGTTATATCTTTCCTTATCGAGTTTACTCTTATATGCTTTAATTGATGTTATCATTATATGTTCTATCCTTCATTGTCGAGTTTACTCTTATATGCTTTAATTAAAGTTTTTATTACATGTCATATCATTCATTGTTGAGTTTATTCTTATGTATTTAATTGGAGTTGTAGTTATTGAGAGCTATTAACTTGTTTTAATTGAAGTTGTTGTTTTATGGAATATCTTTCATTGTTGATTTATTTCCGTTTAATCGTATTGTTTTTTAGAATCTTATATATATTATTGTTAAGTCGTGGTCTATGCGTTGTTGTTATATTGGTATTGTTGGTTTGGCAGTGCTGCGGCATATGGGCACGTGTGGTGCAAGTTGATATGTTGTGTTGATTGTGACTTTGGCATATGTGGAATTGTTAAGAGAATTTTTGGGGTATTTGCACGGAATTTTTGTCGTGCTATTGTTATTATTGATATTTGCACATGCAGCGAGACAAGACGGGCTATATATACATTTACACACACACACACACACACACACACACACACACATACACACACACATATATATATATATATAT
>AWOL01S0078389.1:72355-122078 GCA_000715115.1 Nicotiana otophora | reverse complement strand
TCTCTTATACACATCTATATCGGATTTGCGTATGTGGCTTGACAAGGTGAGATAATTGTTGATGCGCGTGTGAAGAGACAAGGCGTGCATTCACTTTATTGTTCCGCATGCGGCTAGACAAGGGTCTATGTATGGGATCATATGTGATTGACTGGGAGCATATTATTGATGATACTCGTGTGGTGGTGTGACTACCTTGTGTGTATCATGCATTTTACGTGATTTGTTGTGTTGTTTCCAATGTGCTATTTGGTGTCTCTGACATTACTTGTTGATTTGAGCTGTGATCGTATACTTGCACATGCATACACCATAACATGTCACCTACACCAATCTAGGAGTATGAATCTTGATGTTCATTGATCATGTACATGTATTTTTGTATATTTACCTCTTGTTCTTGGATTGGACTAGTGGCACGTGAGTTGTCCGTGCGGACATGAGATATTATTACTATTGGCACGTGAGTTGTCCGTGAGAATCCGAGATATTGATGTTATTGGTACGTAAGTTGTCCGTGCAACACGTGAGTTGTCCGTGCGATTGTGATCGATAATGTAGGAACGAGATGCCATGTGTATATGATTCATGATTTGGGACTCATGATTTGTGATAGTTGAGGAATGATACCTCAGGGTGATTCTTGTTGTAATTCTTGTGGAAGAACAATTTGATGATTAGAACTATCATTGTTTTTCCTTAATTACTTTCACTTGTATATTATCTGTGCTTTTATTATTTTGTTGTTTATCACATGATTACCCTTCCCTGACATTTATTTACTTTGCTTTTCCGTTTTTAGCTTTATATTGATATTCTGCATAGATTATTAGACTAGTAGGTGTCTTGACTTAAACATCATCACTACTCCACCGAACTTAGTCTTGATACTTAATGGGTACTATTGTAGTGTACTCATACTACGTTTATGTACATTTATGTGCAGATCTAGGTATCTTGGAGCGTGCTGAATATTAGTTAGCTTCTTGTGATTTGCTGCGGAGACTTCAAGGTATATCTGCCATTGCGTTCGCTGGCCGAGTCACCTTCTGTTGTCTTTCAACACTACTGTTTATTCTTTTTTAGAACAGTATTCTATTTACAGATTTTAGTGTACTCAATAGAGATTATGACTTTGTACTACTAATTTTAGGGTTGTATGACTGATGTTCGGCTTAGATATGTTATTTCAGTTATCAATTAATGTTTTGCAGTTAAGTTGGTTAATCCTGTTAAATTCTCAGCATATATTAGGCTTACCTAGTCCTAGAGACTATGTTCCATCACGATCCTTAAGGTGGGATTTGGGTCGTGACAAGTTAGTATTAGAGCTCTAGTTTTATAGGTGCTACGAGTCATAAGAAAATTTAGTATAGTCTTGTGGATCGGTACGGAGATGTCTGTACTTTTCTTTTAAAGGCTACAGAACTATTAGGAAGCTTCACTTCTTTCATTCCTATCGTGTGGATTTATTGATTTCGGTGTTTGACCCTTTGTCATACCATTATCTCATAGATGGCGACGACACGAGCTGCAGTTAGTGATGATGCTGCCCAAGACCTGGTGTTGCTAGCTGTCGGGGTAGAGGACGAGGCAGAGGCAAAGGAGGAGCATGTGCTACAGCTAGAGAACTTGCCAGAGCAGCAGTTGAGGAGCCACCAGTAGCTCCGGTTGTGGAGCAGGCACCCGTGATGCTTGTTGCTACCCCTGGACTTCAGGAGACTTTAGTGCACTTCCTGAGCATGTTTGGTACATTGGCTCAGGCGGGATTGATCCCAGTTGCACCAGCTACTTAACAGGCTGGGGGAGGAGCTCAGACTCCTCCGCTCGTACTCCAGAGCAGTGGGCTTATGTTGGTCAGACTCCGAGTGTTATGCCAGTACAACCCATTATCGCGATTCAACCTGAGGTCTAGCCAGTTGAATTAGAGGACGAGCAGAAGAGACTTGAGAAGTTCAAGAAGTATTTTCCTCCCACTTTCAGTGGAGTAGCTTTTGAGGATGCATAGGATTTTCTAGATTAGTGTCACCGTATTCTACGCACTATGGGAATTATGGATATGAGCGGTGGTTTCCCTTACTACTTTCTAGCTGTTGGGTTCAACATATAAATTGTGATAGGCTTATGAGGAGGGTAGGCCAGTTGGCACAGCGCCACTTACTTGGACTCAGTTCTCTGATCTATATTTGAGGGAGTTCTTTCAACAGACCCTCAGGGATGCACGACGCACTGAGTTAGAGCAGTTGCAGCAGGGGACCATGACCGTGTATAGTTATGCTATGATGTTTAGTGAGTTATCTCGTCATGCACCTGCTTTGGTTTCTACTGTTAGAGAGAGTCCACAGATTTATCGAGGGGCTTTGTTATGTACTTAGACTTAGGATAGCACGGGAGTTGGAGACTTATAATTCATTTCATCAGGTGGTGGATATTCCTAATAGGGTCAAGCACATTCGCGGTTTAGAGAGGGAAGATAGGGAGGCTAAGAAACCTCGTGGACCGGAAGGATCTACTGATCCCTATTTTGGAGACAAGGCGCACCATGGTAGAGGTTTTATGGGTCATCTAGTTCAGTCTGCACTTCAGAGTTCACGTGCTACTTTAGTTATCCATGGGTCCTAAAGTACCCATTTCGGACAGCTTCCACATTCATGTTAGCGGGGAGGTTGCTTTGAGTGTGGGGATATCAGGCACATGGTGAGAGATTGTCCCAGACTTCGGGCGGTGTACCACAGTGGAGTACTTAGGCTATGGACTTCGCTCCAGTCGCTACTACACCTACTTAGCCAGCTAGAGATGGGGGACATGCGGGTAGAGGGCGTCCTAGAGGGGCAGTCTCGACCCATTGTTATGCTCTTGTTGGTTAGACTAAGGCTGCTGCACTAGATAATGCCATCACATGTATGGTTTCGATTTATCATAGAGACGCATTAGTATTATTTCGATCTGGTCCTATTTATTGGTAAGATTCATCCTACCTAGCTTTATATATGGTTATGTTTCATGATTCTTGTACTATGTTTATGTGTCTACGACAATTGGGGCATTCTATTGTGATAGCCTGTGTATATCGTTATGGTTTGGTCACTATTGATAGTTATGAGGCTAGGGAGGACTTTCTGTTATTTAATAAGGTAGGTTTTGATGTGATTTCTGGATGGTTTGGCCACAACTTGTGATTTGGGTTCTCTACGGGTATGGAAAGCCTGTTACGTGTTATGGTTTTGTTCTACTGGATTGAGTTAGTATAAGGGATTTAGTTGTCGGTATGTTTTGAGGATGGGAACCTTGTGTTCTTTGTGGATCGGTATGTCTAAACGAGGATACGTGCCACGGTGGAGCTAAATTAGGATAAGATTTTTGTAATTAGTTTGTATGCATTGTTCCTCCAGGGTGGAATGGATTTGTAGTATAGCACCGATGGGGAGTTATACATGTTGGACTTGTTTGATAGTTCTCTCATGTGTTTCTTCCTCCATATTCAGTCACATTCGAGTTGTGCTTATTGGGTTTGGGATTGAGATGAATGTGCCCAGGTGGTGTTTGGTCTGGCTTCTTGGTCGGATGAGTAATTATGAGTTTCACATGTTTCTTATATCATTAGCAGTGTTGTGAAGGTCTGGAACAAGATTCTAATCGTTATGAAGCTATTTACCGATATCGGGTTAGGTAATGGGCAGTTTTTGTGGTGAGAGTTATTATTATGTGTCACGACCCAAAATTCAACTAGCTGTGATGGCACGCAACCCAAACCGCTAGGTAAGATAATTAACAACTATCCAATTTAATGAGATTTATTGAGACAAATGAATGATAACATAACTAAACCTTTATACATTTCCCAAGAACTGGTAGTACAAATCATGAGCCTCTAAGATTTAGAATTTACAAAGCTAGCATGAAATAAAATACATCATCTGTTTGATATATATATGAACAAATTAAAAATTCTAAAGCTACCAAGATCAAAAGTCGGCTATGAACGGAATGCAGGTAGATCTTCAAATCCAGCTCCTGCCATACACAACAACATTAGCATCCGACATCTGTACACAAGGTGCAGAAGTATAGTATAAGTACAACTGACCCCATGTACTCAATAAGTAACAAACCTAACCTTAGGTTAAAAGTAGTGACGAGATAGGACAAAGGGTAGAGTCCAAAACCAATAGCCAACAATAGCTCATAACAATATAATAAAAGTGGTACACGAAATAACTCGGAGATATAATGCTAAGCTCGTTGATAGTTCTGGAAAATAGGAATGTTTTTCAAGTATATCGGTGAAAACCCAAATCTTTTACTGAAATCACCAAAATATGAGTAAATATGAAAAACTATGATTTTTCCCACAAACTTTCAACAACAGGTAAGATGTTTCATTATCAAATCACATGCGGAAAGTACATCTCTATGCCTACATGTCAATGTGTATGTGAAGTCATGAATGATCCAATGCCGTACAACATGAGGAAAATGAATCTCTATGCCTGTATGCCAAGTGTACATGTGGAATGCAATGCAGCATGGTGATAAAACCATATGCATACTCTCAGAGTATCAATTCACTTAGTCCTCCCAGTCACTCAGTCCTCACAGTCACTCAGTCCTCCCAATCACTTGGCACTCGCACTCGCACTCGACACTCGCACTCAGTAGGTACCCGCACTTACTATGGGTGTGCAGACTCCTGAGGGGCATATCCATCCCAAGAGCTATAATAACCCAATCATGGCATGAACCAATAATACCTGTTGCGATTGGTAGCCCGATTGAATCATAAATCAATAATACATGTCGTGGCGTGTAACCCGATCCCATCAATATCATTCACAAACAGGCCCTCAGCCTCACTCAGTCATCAATCTCTCAAGTCTCTCGGACTCACAATGTCATGAAAATCAACCCAGAAATGATGATATGATGTATCAATAAATGGAAGCAGAAATTAATATATGATATTCAAATGAATGAGTATGACTGAGTATGTAACTGCAATTTAAGCAAATAACTCAACATCAGGTATCACCTCAATAGGTCCCAACAGAATAAGCATATAGCCTAAACATGATTTCTAATATGGATCACAGCTCAATCACTCTAGCACGTAGAGACCCCATGGATAAAAACAAGATCAGGTAACTATACCGTACCATCGAAACAAGCGAGTCAAAATTCACATGGTGCACGCCCACACGCCCGTCACCTAGCATGTGCGTCACCACAACACCAACACATAACACATATATTCAGGGGTTCATACTCTCAGTAACAAGTTTAGAAGTATTACTTACCTCGAACAAGCCAAATCCAATACCGAGCAAGCAACATAATACTCTAAAAATGCCATTTCGTGCGTACCGACCTCCGAAATGCTCGAAACTAGCCAAAAGTAACTCAAATACTTCAAATAATACCTAAGGAAACAATTCCAAATCTTTAATCAAAAGCCCAAAGTTAACCAAAAGGTCAAACCCTGGCCCGCATCTCAGAACCTGACAAAACTCACAAACTCTGATAACTCATTCTATTACGAGTTCAACCATACAAGTTTCTTTCAAATCCGACTCATAATCGATGTTCAAAACTGAAAAATTCACTCTATGAAACTTTAGACAAAATCCCCAACTTTTCTCTTTAAAATGCACAATCCAATTACCAAAAACGAAGATAGATTCACAAAATATAACTGAAACCCAGTAGATAACACTTACCCAATCGATATGGTTAAAATCGCCTCAAAAGTCGCTTCAATCCGAGTTTCATAGCTCCAAATATGATAAAATGGCCGAAACCTCCGAAATAGAGTACTTTATATTCACTGGACAGAAATACCCTACGCGATCGCGGGACATTCTTTGCGATCACGAAGAACAAACTCAACAGCCTCCAAAATACCCTACGCGTTCGCGAAACATTACATGCAAATGTGATGAACACATGAACCTGCACTACGCGATCGTAACAAGATCAATGCGAATGCGAAGAAGAATCTTCTGCCCCTCCCCCTCTTCCTCAAGTCATCACTACGTGAACGTGGGCTGACTCATGCCAACGCGGACGGTATCCAGGTCCAAGCTACGCTATCGCAGTCCTCCAATCACGACCGCGGTTAAGAAACTGAACAGCTCCAAGTTTTCCTCCACGGGATTGCATCACACACTTAACAATCGCAAAGACCATTTGGTGCACCAGACTTCAGTAGAAACCAGCAATGCAATATGAAGAAGAAATGATCTGAAATCGATCCGAAACATGCCCGAGCCCCTCGGGACCACGTCCGAACATTCCAACAAGTGTCATAACATAACACAAACCTAATAGAGGCCTCAAATGATGCATAATGACATCAAAACCATGAATCGCACCCAAAATCAAACTTAATGAACTTTGAATCATTCAACTTCCAAAACGCGTGTCGAAACATATCAAATCAACCCGGAATGAACTCAAATTTTGTACACAAGTACCAAATGACATAACAAAACTATTGCAATTGACGAAACCATAATACAAACTTAATTTAATCAAATTCAACTCCCGATCAAACTTATAAACATTCCAAACCTTCAAATTTTCAACTTTCGCCACTTAGGGCCGAAACCTTCTAGAAACATCCAAATACAAATCTGGGCACATGTTCGAGTCCAAAATCACCATCCAGACCTAACAGAACCCTCAAAACTCTAATCCAAGGTTAAATACAAAAAAGTCAAACTTGTCAACTCTTCCAACTTTAAGCCTAAATCATGAAATTCATTCTTCTAAATCAATTCTGAATAACCTGAAAGCCAACACCAAAAATTCACACAAGTCATAATACATCATACAATGCTTCTCAAGACTTCAAATACCTTAAATGCTCAAAATGACCGGTCGGGTCGTTACACTATGGGCATTTGGGTGATGTGTTACTTCGTGTGGTTGTGCCTTGTGGATGTATACATGAGCTGTTGCAGCTAATTGAGGTTGATACAGTGAGTTTATGTGAGAATCTGGTCTTTGGTGGATGTCAAAATTTGGTTCTAAGACTTATCTTTATGGGTGGAAGGAATAATCTTTAGTCGAGATGGTGTTTTCGCTTATGTGGATTGGGGTGACATGGGATTACCCATCTTGATGTGTATGGTAAGTTTATACAGTGATTTGATGACTTTGGAATGACTTTTGGCACATTCGAGGATGAATGTTTGTTTAAGAGGAGGAGAATGTAATGACCCGACCTGTCGTTTTGAGCTTTAGCATTCCGTTCGGTGGTTTAAGGTATTGAATGGCTTCATATTGTGTATTATGACTTGCATGTATGGTCAGTTTAGATTTTCCAGTAATTCGTAATTGATTTTGGAAAAATGATTCTCATTTTTGAAGAAATAAGTTGGAAGAGTTGACCAAGTTTGACTTTTGCGTATAGTTTATATGGTTCCATTAGGACCAGATGGTGATTTTAGACTTAGGAATATGCCCGAAATTTGATTCGGGGGTTCCTAGGTTGATTTGGTATCTATTGGCGAAAGTTGGCAATTTGAAGGTTTAGAATTTTCTTAAGTTTGACCATGGTTTGAATTTATGGATATCAGGTTCGGATTTCAATTTTGGGGCTTAGAATAGGTCCATTCATTTATTCGGAACTTGTCTGCAAAGTGTGGGGTCATTCTGAGTTGATTTGGTAGGAATTAGACGCGTGGTTGTATTTTTGGAAGTTCTTGCATTTCATTGTAATTTTCATGCGTTTTGGTATTTGATTCGTGATTTTGGATATTATTTCGGCACTTTGATGGCACGCTCAAGTTTGTATAACTTTTTTGTACTTGCATGGATGTTTGGTGTGGAGCCCCGGGGGCTCGGGTGCGTTTCGAACACGTTGCGGAGTATTTCGGGCTGTTTCAGTTTTGCTAGTGTTTTGCTGGCGCCTCAGGTCTCGTAAATGTGAGATACTGTTCGCATTTGCAGAACCCGCATTTGTGAGGTGGGTATTGCATTTGCGAGGTTCACTAAAACTGACTCGTTCGCATTTGCGAACATTTTGTTTACTTTTGCGATGGGGGCCTGGGATGGCTTGATCGCATTTGCGTTCTAAGGATCGCTTTTGCGAAAGGCTTGACTTTACAATTGCGAATCCAGGGTCGCATTGGCGACTTTACCTGGGATTATTAGGTGCCGCATTTGCAATGTAATACCCGCATTTTCCAGGGTTCGTAATTAGTCGCATTTGCGACTTTTGCACCTGAACAAAAAGGTTGGAATACATGACTTTGCTTCATTTATCATATTTTAGAACCCTAAACTCAGTAGGAGGCAATTTTGAGAAGGAATGTTTACATAAAACTATTGGGTAAGTGATATTGATTCAATTTCAATTTTATTACATGATTATTTATGATTATTTAACATCAAAAGGGTCAAAGTTACAAAATGTTCAAGTGAACTACAAAAAACAATACGACACAGAAGTCCAATGGCTATTGCTACCAAATACAATGTAGCAGTAGCGTAATGAAAGATGGAAAATACAAAGCTAGTAATTTGAAACAACCAATTGTTGCCGACGACCATGAATGCACACACCAGTTGCCAACAATTTGTTGTAGCACCTACAAATATCTCACCAGGCGCCATTTGTTGCAATCCTAAGGAGTAAGGTATATTTAAATCCAATAGTTGTAAAGAAAAACATTTTGGGCATTGTGAACTTAGGGTTTTTGAACTCATATTGGACTCTATGAGATGGCTACTTGACTCCATGGTTCTGTATGATATTAAATCACCCCCAGAATGAGCATAATAACATGCTAATACCACTGAGAAATAGTGTAACACCACACAAACAATACACAATAGTCAAGCTCAGGAATTGTGATAACTGTCTGTGTAGGTACATCAGACTGATGTCCAAGTCAAGCTGCTTGTAGTGTAGCAGGATAGCTTCCGGTTTTCTGAATCTGATGTGTACCGACATCTGTGTTGCTGAAGTGTTATTGTTGAAGTGTTGTTGCAGTAAAACACTTATGTATTAGATTGTTGTATTTCTTAACACCAATTAAAACTGGCACAGGTAGAACCATGATGTATTCTGGAACCTGCTGCTAGATAGTAGCATGAGTTTTCTGTGGAAATGTCCTTTGTAGATGTATTATGAGATGCTCAATTGCATTTTTGTACTGTCAAATGGCTCCATACCATGCAGCTACATTAAAAAACTGAACATGTATCTGGAACCTGAAAAATGTAGCAAACAGGTTAGTTGGAATGATTCTTCCCCTAGGTTCTTGTGTGTTCTGGTAGATGTGAGGAAGGGTAGATTGTGAATGAAAGAGGAATTCTGTTGGACATGCATCTTGTTTGAATTATGTTTTTTTGGAATAATACAAGAGAGGGAGAAGGAAGTAGTTAGTCATTGGTTGGTTATTGGTTGATGTAGGTGAGTGCTTCTGATGGTTGAAGCACTTGAGTGCTTCTGATGGTTAAAGCATGTGAATGCACTGGTAAGTAGTAAGACAGTGAGTCCATGTAGACCAGTGTATTGATATATTCCAATTTTGTACACAATTACAGGTGCTCGAGCACTTTGGCTGTTGATAGCAATCCATGCTGATGCCTCAATAAGCTGAGCCTTTCCATGGAACCTGCACAATGTAGCAAACAAATTAGGAGAAACGATTTTGCTCCCAGGTTCTTCTGTGTTCTGGGAGCATTAAACAAGATTGGGTAGTGATTGAGGGAGGAAAGTTGTGGATGGTGTCTGATTGGTATATTGTTATTGTATGCCGTCAAACCACCCCCAGGTTGAGCATGAAGCCGAGCTAATACCACTGGGATGTGATACGATAACACACTAACATTTGATACCTTCATAGTGAACTAATTTACTGAATTAGTACACTTTGATCTTCTTGTGAAATTAATTGCTGATGATGTATTTGTACAAGCATAGTATCAGTTGTATCTCCATTGATTATTTGTTTGTGCTGAATCATTGATGAAACACTGAAGGTTCCCCATCTTTGTAATAGATAGTTGAACAATAGTAGCAAAATGATGCAACAGTAGTAGCCTTCCTCGGATGTGAGCTTGAAAATGGCTAACCCAACAGTGTTTGTACGAAAGGGTAGTCATAGATTGACGAAGTATAATACATCAACTGTTGCAGGTTGAACATTTTTCCACAGTATAACCATGCAAATACAACTAAGTGATGGTGCATCTCCATATCGCAAGTAATCTATGTAGAACTAATATAGAATTTGCTCTATGCACCACTCTGTGTACACTGTAAGCAGATGTGTTACTTGTTGAGTACGATGCAGAGATTTTACAATTTGAGTCCTCCTGTTCTGCAAGTAAACGACAGCCAGAAATGCACATTTGAAGAATGCACTGTTTTCATTAATCTCTGTCATCTTTACCATCATTGCAACCATATGTCGAGGCTATGTTATTCTTTTGTTTGGTTATCCATTCACCATCAGAGAAACCCCATGATAATCATATTCTATTAATATCACTTAGAAGTATCATGCCTTATTACAGACTAACAGCAGCAACATACCATCCTAGTGTACTATCAGAAACTTTTGCACATCAATCTGGGAATTTTCTTATAGCAATTTTAACCCTTAGATTTGGTATTTGAGACTTGTCCATGTTTATTAATCTCCTCCATTTTATAGGAAGTTCTGTGGAGGAGTGAAAATGAGTTGTCCTCCTGAATCTTCTGAAATTCTTTCATTATACACCAAGGTGTCTCATATTCTCTTTCAATAATCTTCTTCAACAGCAAGCAGTCTGTCTCTAATATCAGTGGATGAAGGCTGTTGGTAGAACAGTATTCCAGCCCCTGTAGTATATCTTTTGCTTCAGCTACCACATTAGTGGTTTCATCTAGGTTCACTGATCTTGCATATATTAGATCACCTGCATCATCTCGTACAAAAAATCCAAATGAACTAGGTCTAGAGTTCCCTTTTGAAGCACCATCAGTGTTACACTTATACCACCTTTCATGAGGGAGCTGCCAAGTAAATTTCTTGATGATTAAAATTGGCTTGTATGCTTAAAAGAATTGGATCATTTCTGGCCATAACACAGGTATATGAGATAGCCATGGAAACTTAATCCTTGCCAAGTTGTGGAGTGTTTTGTTTACTTCACGAATGACTCTCTTTGTAGAAATTGTTACTCCATTGTTGCCTGTGTTCCTCTTTTTCCTTAGCTCCCAAGTAATGATTTTTGGAGCTGCCTGAAACAATGGTTTTAACTTTGGACAACAATCTATGTTCCACCATGCCCTTATCAGTTCCTTTACGTGGATTAATGGTACATAATTCCCTGTAGCTCCTAGAAAGTGTTGCCACACCTTTGATGATGTATGGCTCGTCAAGAAAATGTGCTCAAATGTTTCATCAGTTGGATGTTTACAACACCAACATCTTGAAACAATTATATATCCTTGTCTTCTCCAAAGACAGCTTGTGCCTCCAAAGTCTCCACAGAAAGAATGAGATCTTAAATGGCAGACCTTTAATCCACATTTGTTTGAATGCTTGACAAATATTCGCCTTATGTCTCTGAATTTCCCACGCACTCTTGATAGAAAACTTTCCTGATGATGTTGGCATCCAGTGGGGTATGTCCCAGTCTTTATGATTATCGTTATAATAAATATTGAGTTTGATATGGTTTGCAATATCTGTTGGAACAGTCTGGTCAAGTAGTTGAACATTCCATTCTCCTCCGTGTCTTAGTTGTGTTACTTCTTCTAGGTTCTCATTAATAGGGAATTCGGGAGGTAGTACATCATAGAGTGCCCCCAAACCTATCCAGTTTTCATGCCATACACTTGTTGTTCCGCTCTTCATCTCCCACAGGATTTCATGCTTGACTTCTTCCCTAACATACAACATTTGCCTCCACACATGAGATCCATCTCTAAACTATACCACAGTAGGTAACTCCTTTTTGAAATACTTATTCCACATGAAGTTGGACCACAAGAATTTGTTAGTCCTAAACCTCCACCATAGCTTAGCGAATAGAGCTTTTGATACATCCTTTAAAGATCTGAATCCTAGTCCCCCTTCTTCTTTGGGAAGACATAAGTTTTTCCAAGATGCCCAATGCCTACTCCTCCCTTCCTCCTTATTGCTCCAAAAGAATCTTGCAAAGATTTTCTGTAAATGTTCTAGTATATTGTTGGGAGGCCCAAGAACTGAAAGAAGATGTAGAGGCATACTTTTTAGTATGCTTGTAATGAGAGTGGACTGTCCTCCAAAGGATACGAGTTTACCTTTCCAAGAGTGTAGCTTGGTCTTCACTTTTTTAACAAGATCATCATAATAGTCCTTCCTTCTCCTAGTGTAAAAAATGGGGCAACCTATGTATGTGAAAGGGAATTGTCCTCTAGTGAAACCTGTAATATCAACCACTTCCTGGAATAGGGCATGTGCAACATTTGCATGCATGTAATAGGAACTCTTGGATTTATTGATTAGTTGTCCCGACATCTACTCATAACCTCCTAACACTGTCATTATCTTCTTCAGGAAGTAAGGATTAGCTGATGCGAAAATAATAGTATCATCGGCATATGCCAAGTGGTTTAACGGATCAGACTACTTGGGCATACCAAAGCCAACAAAAGACTTATCTTCAAATAGTTTGTTCAAAGTTCTAGACAATACTTCAACTGACAGAGTAAATAAAGCCGGAGACAGAGGATCTCCTTGTTTTACTCTCCTTGTTGACTTGAAAAAAATCTGAGGAATGCCCATGAACTAAAATTAAATACCAGTTGTTGTCTAATAGGTTCCCCTCCATGATGATGAAGTATTCTGCAAAACCTATTTTTCTGAGAACATGCATCAGGTATTTCCAGGAAACCCTGTCATATGCCTTTATCATGTCCAGTTTTAGCACCACAATGGCAGGCTTGCCTCTGATCCTTATGTCAGTGACAATTTCATGTGTGAGTAGGATGTTCTCGTAGATGCTCCTTCCTTTCACAAAACCAGATTGATTAGGGGAGATGTAAGTAGGGAGGAACTTTACCAGTCTATCATGTATGATCCTAGAAATCATTTTATTGATGCAATTTCTCAAACTTATAGGCCTTAGGTCAGAAAATGTCTAAACTTGTAGTTTCTTTGGCAGTAGGACCAAATTTATAATGGTAATGGATTTTGGCAAAGTTGCACCTCCATAGAAATTTAGGACCACATTGTGAATGCCATGACATATCACCTCCCAGATGGTTTGATAGAAAATGCCCGTGAATCCATCTGGACCACTTTCTCTATCACCACTCAGGTCGAAAACTGCAGCCTTAACTTCATCAATAGTTGGGTACCTACATAACTCCATGTTCTCCTCCATCTAAAACATTTTAGGAACATGTTCCAGCATAGAGAAGTTTGTAGGATACTCTTCTTTTGTGAACTAGTTTTGGAAGAATTGAACTGCAGCATTGGCCATTTGTTCTTGATTTTCTAACCAGGTTCCATCTTTATTCTGGATTATTTTCAGTTTTAATTTCTTTCTCTTTCCATTGATATGATTGTGAAATAAACGACTATTCTTATCACCTTCAGTAAACCATGTCATTCCTGCTTTCTGCTCCCAGTATTGCTCCTCTATACTGAGGCACTTCTTCTTTTCTGATTGACATTTCTGAAGGATAATTTTATTCTCAATTATAGGCTCATCTTCAAACAATTGCTCCTTAATTTTGACAATATCCTCCAGTATTGAAAATGTCTCCAAAAGTATCTCTGCTCTACTAGATATTGTTGCCTTGACCTTCTTTAGTTTGTGCCTGAATATGAGGAAAGGATCTCCAATAAAATTAACATTCCAGTTCTGTGTCACTACATCCATGAATGTAGCATGTTTTGTCCATAAATTTTGGAATCTGAACGGCTTGACAAACTTAGTAGTGTGCTCTCCACAGGTCATCAGGAGTGGGGCATGATCTGAACCAGTTCTAATCAAATGTTCCACTTCAATTGATGGAAGAATATTTTGAAATGGTAAATTCACAAAGATCATGTCCAGTCTTTTGAATATACACTCACTATTAGGTCTCCCATTCCACCAAGTGTATGGACTTCCTTTGTAATCTTGATCAAATAGTCCACATGAGTTAATGCATGGTGCGAAATCCTCATATTCTGGAGGATGAACAGGCAGGCCCCCTATCTTCTCACTTTCATGTAAAACCACATTGAAATCTCCTCCTACTAGCCATGGTAGTTTCATATCACTTGCCATGTAATACAGACTATCCCATAGTTCTATTCTATCTGTTGATGAACACTTTGTACATACAAAAGTCATCATGATATGCTGCCCAATGTCATGGTGAAGTAGTTTTACTGTAACTTGTTGATCAGTCTCCATAATCAATTCCCACTATGTGTCAGAACTGAAGAATAACCATATTTTGCCATTAAGATTTGAAAAGGAAGTTTCCATATCTAGCCTTCTTCTGTACCTCTGTATATGCCTTGCATTCTGAAAAGGTTCCATTAAGGCTATGATGAAGAAATTGTACTCTCTTTGCATGTTGATCACCCTGGAAAAGGCCTGTTGTGTGTTAACGGACCTAGTATTCCAAATTAATGTCTTAATCATCATTTAGAATACGAGGCTGCCCTTCTTGGCAAGATTCTTGTTGGTTGGTGTGCATCTTTGTTTTGAGTCTGCTTCTTTGTTGTTTTTCCTCCTTTTGCACTATTTCTAGGAGATAAATCAGCCTTTCTTGCTACTTGTTTAAAATTCCCCGCAATTAACTCATCATCTCCTTAAGTCAGTCAAAAACAAACTTCAAATATGTTGTTCTTAACGCACCACAAGAAGAAGTAGTTTTTACTTTTAAAAATGTCAAATTGCTCTATATGCGTTTGAGGGTTAGACAAATTTATATGTGATCATATCATAAAATAAATGCATATGCATGAAATAGGAAGACATAGACATTACTTCCCGTAATTATTTTACCACATTTTTACTTAATTAAACACAATAACAATAACCTTTACTACGTAAGCATATTGATACAACCAAATAGATTCCTTAGTTCATTAATATTTTTGTTTCCTTAGTTCATTTTATGTAGATATCCTAAAATGATAATCTAAGGGTTTTCAGAATGATAAATTTAGTAACTCTATCTAAATCAGTCACAAAATTTGAATATGTCATGACCCAAAATCTCATATGTTGTGATGGCGCCTATCACAATACTAGGAAAGCCGACAATCATCACTAACTATGCATTTTTTGTTAAAACCATAATGAAAAAGGTTTAACAGTAATAATTTCTCATAAATAAACGATAAGGAAATACTGCGACTCAATACAAAATCCCCCAAAATTCAGGTGTCACTGAGTACATGAGCTACTAAATATCAACGTAGTCAAAACTTCTAATACAACTGTTAGGAAAGATAGAACAGTGCTAAATAAAAAGGAAAAAGAAGGAGAGTCGAGGTCTGTGGATGCCAATATAGCTACCCCAAAAGTCTCCAAGCAGATGTAACTCCAAATCTAAAAACCGTTGTATCGAGAAGTGCCTGGATCTGCACACGAAGTGCAAAGTGTGTTATGAGTACAACCAGCCCAATGTACACAATAAGTAACAGGAAAAACTTTGGCTGAAATCAGTGACGAGCTCAAAGAGGTACAATCCAAATCCAGATAATAACAACACAGATATGACAGAAAGATGACAATAATAACTCGGAGAAAACCTCATAATCATTTTGTAGACAGTTCAGAAATGTAGACACGCTTTACAGTATGTAACAGTTTGAGCTCAACACGGATAAAGTATGACTAATATGAGGTCTACCATATCTCGATATCTACATGTCAAGCATGCATGTCATTTGAATGCAACAAAGTGATAAATAATATACATAATCTCGGAGTATTCATCACCTCAACACGCTCAGTCATTCAATACTCCGATTAATTCAGCACTCTCAATCACTTGGCACTCTCAACCGCTCGACACTCGCACTCGCACCCAATACTCACACTCAGTAGGTACCTGCGCTCACTGCTGGTATGTTAGACTCCGGAGGGGAAGATCCTGCCAAGAGCTAATATAAGCCAATCATGGCATGAGTCAATAAAACTTGTTGAGGCGTGCAACCCGATCCCATAAATATCACTCACAATCGTGCCCTCGGTCTCACTCATTCACCAATCTCTCCAGTCTCTCGGCTCACAAATCTCATGACGATCAGCCCAAACAATGATAATATGATGTACTAATATATGGCAACGAAGACTGAGATATAATATGCAAATGATAGATGTGACTGTATACATAATTACAAATTAACCAAATACTTCAACAACAAAATGACATATGTGGGTCCCAAACGTACCAGCATATAGTCTTTTCTAACATGCATCATAGTTCAATTTCTCTAAAACATGGAGAATGCATGAATAATAACAAGATTAAATGACTACGCAGTTCTATGGAATCAACTGAGTCACAATTACTATGGTGCACGCCCACACGCCTGTCATCTAGCATGTGCGTCACCTTGCCAACCACATAACACGTATTTCAGGGATTCATTCTCTCATAACCAAGTTTAGAAGTGTTACTTACCTCACACCGTGCAATCTCTACTACAACAAGACCTTGCCTCACGAGTTGTTCTCCAAACGACTCAAATCTAGACACAAACAACTTAATACAATCAACACAAGCTATATGAATCAATTCCATATGATAAAGTTAGGTTCTTTAGCAAAAGTCATAAATTCAACCCTGGGCCCACATCTTAGAATCAGACAAAATTAATAAAATCTGAACACCCATTCAATAATGAGTCGAAGCATACCAAAATCACTCAATTTCGATCTTAACTCGACCTTCAAATCCTCAAATTATAGTCTATGAAGTTTAACAAAAGTTTCCCAATTTTTCCAACCCAATACACTAATTAAATGGTAAAAACAACGATAGATTCATGTATTATAACCAAATCTGAGTTAGAATCACTTACCCTAATCAATTCCTTGAAAATCCCTCAAAGAATCGCCCATATTTGAGGTCTCCAGCTCAACATATGAAACAAATGGGTTCAAACCCTCGATTTTTAAATAAATATCTGCTGCCTAGATGCCCTTCTTCGCGAACGCGTAAGGTGCCTCACGTTCGCGAAGCACAAAAATACTCAACTTCCAAACTTCATCTTAGGCGAACGTGAGAGCCCATTCGCGAATGCGTTGAAATCTAAACCAAGGTCTATGCGAACGCGACACATCTCCCCCGAACGCGAAGGCTTACAAGCCTGGTGCCCCACCTACCTCATCCTTCTACTCAATTGCAATCATGAACTAATTCCTATACCTTCGCAAACGTGAACAAGGAAACCAGACATCAGAATTTCTGCAGTTCAACGAGGCAAAATTCAATCCGTAATCAATCTGAATCTCACCCGAGTTCCCCAGGAACCCATTCAAACATACCAACACATCTTAAAACTTCATACGAACCTAGTCGAACCCTCAACCCGCATCCAAAACATGAATCACACCACAATTTAAGCCTAATGAACTATTGAACTTCCAACTACTAAAACCAATGCCGAAACACACCAAATCAACTCCATTTGACTTCCAATTTTGCAAGCAAGTTATAAATGACACAACAGACCTATTCCAACTTTCGGAACAAAAGTTCGAGCCCGATAACAACAAAGTCAACTCTCAATCAAACTTCTCAACTCTCCAAACTTTAACTTTTCCAACCTTTGCCAAATAAAGCCAAAATCACCTACGAACCTCCAAATCCATATCCGGACACACTCTTAAGTCCACAATCACCATATGGAGCTATCAGAACCATTAAAATTCCATTCTAGAGTCATTTACACATAAGTCAACATCCGGTCAAGTCTTTCAACTTAGGCTTCCAAGCTTAGGACTAAGTGTCCCAAATCATTCCAAAACATCCCCGGAACTGAACAAACCACCCTGACAAATCACATAACAACAAATGAGCACAGAATAAGCAATAAATAAGGGAACAAGGCTATAATACTCAAAACGACCGGTCGGGTCATTATATTCTTCCCCCCTCTTAAATAAACGTTCATCCTCGAACGGGTCTAGAATCATACCTGGAGTCTCAAATAAGCATGGATATCTGCTCCGCATCTCCCGCTCGGTCTCCCAAGTAGCCTCCTTGACAGGCTGACCTCTCCACTGCACCTTCACTGAAGCTATGTTCTTTGACCTCGACTTTCGAACCTGCCGATCCAAAATGGCCATCGGCTCAACATCATAAGTCAAATTCCCATCTAACTGAATCGTGTTGTAGTAAAAAACATGAGACGGATTGTCGAAATACTCCCGGAGCATGGAAACATGAAATACTGGATGAATACTCGATAGAATAGGTTGCAATGCAAACTTGTAAGCCATCTCTCTAATCCTCTCAAGCACCTCAAAAGGGCCAATATACTAAGGGCCCAACCTGCCCTTCTTCCCGAACCTCAAAACACCCTTCATGGGAGAAACTATGAGCAATACCTTCTCTCCCACCATCTAAGCAACATCACAAACCATCTAATCAACATAACTCTTCTGTCTAGATTGTTCCATGTGAAGCCGATCCTGAATCAACTTAACCTTTTTCCAAAGCATCCCGAACCAAGTTCGTACCAAATAGCCTAGCCTCACCCAGCTCAAACTAACCAACCGGAGACCGACATCGCCTCCCATACAAGACCTCATACGGAACCATTCGAATACTCGATTGGTAGCTATTGTTGTAGGCAAACTCTTCAAGTGGCATAATCTTATCGCAAGAACCCCCAAAATCCATGACACAAATACGCAACATATCCTTCAATATATGAATGATTCGCTCAGACTGTCTGTCCGTCTGAGGGTGGAATTTTGTACTCAACTCAACCCGTGTGCCTAACTCTCGTTGCACTGCTCTCCAAAACTGCGATGTGAACTACGTGCCCCGATGTGAAATAATTGACATCGGCACTCTGTAAAGGAGAACAATATCGCGAATATAAATCTCAGCCAACCGCTCCGATGAATAGGTAGTCCCAACTGGAATAAAATGAGCGGACTTAGTCAACCGGTCCATAATTACCCAAATAGCATAAAACTTCTTCAAAGTCTGTGGGAGCCCAACTACAAAGTCCATGGTGATACACTCCGATTTACACTTGGGAATCTCAAGCCTATGAAGCAAACCACCCAGCATCTAGTGCTCTTACTTCATCTGCTTACAATCAAGCATCGAACTACAAATGCCACTATGTTTTTCTTCATCCTCCTCCACCAATAGTGCTACCTCAAATCCTGTTACATTTTTACGGCACCCGGATGAATGGAATACCGCAAATTGTGGGCTTTCTCAAGAATCAACTTACGTAACCCATCCACATTGGGTACACAAATCCGACACTGCATCCGCAACACCCCATCATCCCCAATAAAAACCTCCTTGGCATCATCGTGCTGAACCGTGTCCTTAAGGACAAGTAAATGGGGGTCGTCATACTGACGCTCTCTGATGTGATCAACTAAGGAAGACCGAGAAGCCACACAAGCTAGAACCTAACTAGGCTCTGAAACATCTAACCTCACGAACTGATTGGCCAAGGCCTGAACATCTGATGCAAGTGGTCTCTCACCAATAGGAATAAATGCAAGGCTACCCATACTCACCGCCTTCTTACTCAAGGCATCGGCCACCACATTGGCCTTCCCAGGATGATACAAAATGGTAATACCACAGTCCTTTAGCAGCTCCAACCATCTCCTCAGCCTCAAATTTAGTTCTTTTTGCTTGAACAACTGTTGAAGACTCCGATGATCTGTAAATACCTCACATGACATGCAGTAGAGATAATACCTCCAAGTCTTTAATGCACAGACAATGAATGCCAACTCTAAATCATGAACGGGGTAGTTCTTTTCATAAAGCTTTAACTGGCGTGAAGCATAAGCAATCACTCTACCATCCTGCATCAAGACACACCTAATATCAATCCGAGAAGCACCACAATACACTATATAAAAGCCCTATTTTGAAGGTAAAACTAGAATTGGAGTTGTGGTCAGTCTTGAGCTTCTACAAGCTCTCATCACACTCATCTGACCACTTGAATGGAGAAACCTGGTCAAAGGCGCTGCAATGGACGAGAAACCCTCCACGAAGCGACGATAATATCCCGCAAAGCCGGGAGATTTATGAATCTCAGAAGCTGAAGACGATTTGGGCCAACTCTGAACTGCCTCAATCTTCTTTGGATCCACCTTGATCCCCTCACTGGACACCACGTGTCCCAAGAATGCCACTGAACTGAGCCAAAACTCACACTTGGAGAACTTGGCATAAAGCTTCTCCACCCTCAACCTCTATAGTACAATCCTCAGATGTTGTACATGTTCCTCCTTGCTACGTGAGTACATCATAATATCATCAATAAATACTATGACAAACGAATCAAGATATGGCTGGAACACATTGTTCATCAGATGCATGAATGTTGTTGGGGTGTTGGTCTATCCAAAAGACATCACAATAAACTCATAGTGACCATTGAGGGTCTTGAAAGTTCTCTTCAGAATTTTCGAGTATCGAATCTTTAATTGGTAATACACAAACCTCAAATCTATCTTAGAGAACACCCTAGCTCCCCGAAGCTGGTCAAATAAGTCATCAATGCACGGAACAAATACTTGTTCTTAATTGTAACTTTGTTCAACTATCTATAGTCATTGCCTATCTGCATAGTTCCATCCTTCTTCTTCACAAACAGAACTGGTGCACCCCAAGGAAACACACTAGGCCTAATGAACCCCTTATCAAGAAGCTCATACAGCTACTCTTTTAATTCCTTCAACTATGGTAGTGCCAAACGGTACGGAGGAATAGATTTGAGCTGAGTGCCCGGCACCAAGTCAATAACAAAATCAATATCCCTATCGGGTGGCATGCCCGACAGTTCGATAGGAAACACATTCGGAAAGTCTCGCACTACTAGAACAAAATAAATAGTAGGAGTATCAGCACCAACATCCCTCACAAAAGCCAATTATGACAAGCACCCCTTCCCAACCATCCGTTAGACCTTTAGCTATGAACACCCTACCGGGAACATAGTCCAGAGAACCTCTCCACTCGATCCTAGGTAACCCCGACATCACCAACATCACGGTCTTAGCCTGACAATCTAGAATAACATGACATGGGGACAACCAATCCATGCCTAGAATCACGTCAAAATCCATCATACTAAAAATTAAGAGATCAACTATGGTTTCCAATCCCCGATGATCACCACACATGACCGATACACACGATCCACAATGATAGTATCGCCCACCAGCATAGATACATGAACAGGTGAAACTAAGGACTTACGTGGCATATCCAAATAACGAGTAAAGTAGGATAATACATATGAATAATTAGAACCACGGTCAAATAATGTGGAAGCATCCCTGTGGCACACTGAAACAATACCTGTGATCACTGTGTCTAAAGCAACGGCCTCTGGCCTAGCAGGGATACATAGAATTGAGACTGCCAGCCACCTGATTGGCCTACCCCTCTAGGGTGACCTCTAGCTACCTGATCCCCACCCCGAGCTGGCTGAGCGGGTGGCGAAGTAACTGGTGCGGAAGTCATAAACTGACCCCTCTGATGAATTGGACCTCCAAAATGATGGGGACACTGCCTCCACACATGTCTGAACATCCCGCACTCAAAATAACTCCCCGATAGTGGTGGAGAGTGAATCGGACCCCGAAAACTAGAGTAACTACAAGAAGAACCTGACACAGATGAGCCCTGAACTGATGGAGCACGAGATGGACTTTGATCTGGGTGGGCACTGATAAGTGACTGACCCGGACGAGCACTATATGAACCATGTGTAGTTGATTCACAACGATGAACCTAACAAGTCATCTGAGCAGGACTATAAGGACGACCCCTGCTATGGTGGAACTGCCCTATAGTAAAAACATCGCTTAAACCACCTGAACCACGAGGACTCTTGGCCTCCCTCTGCTCACGCTCCTGACTACGGACCTGGTCTAGCCTCCTAGCAATATCAACCACCTCGTCGAACCTAGCACCCGATGTAATCTCCCGAGTCATAACAAAGTGTAGTCCATAGTTGAGTCCATCAATGAACCTCTTAATCCTTTCCCTCTCTATGGAAACTATCCAGATCGTGTGACGAGCCAACTTTTAAAATCGCATCTCATACTGGGTCACATAAATACCCTCTTAGCCTAGCTGTTCACACTGCCTACGCAACTCCTCCCTGTGGGTCTGTGGAACAAACTTCTCAAGAAGAGAACGAAGAACTCGTGTGACCTAAGTGGTGCAGCGTCGGCTGGCCTGCTGAAATCATAAGCCTCCCACCATCTAAAGGCTTCCTCCGACAGTTGAAAAGTAGTGAATGAGACCCCACTAGGCTCCAAAATACATGCCGTACGAAGAATCCGCTGGCACCTATCTAAGAAGTCCTGAGCATCCTCTGAATCAGACCCATTGAATGATAGAGGCCTGAGCCTCCTAAACCTCTCTATCCTCTTCTACTCCTCATCATTGGTGGACCCACCAGGGCCTAAGAAAATGCAACTGACTGGGCTGGTAATGCGGTGTCTGAAGTCCCTGAATCACATGCTCCGGAGTACGGGCGGTGGGAGTCTGAGCACTTCCCCCGGCCTCGAAAGTGGTTGGTAAGGCCTGAACTGAAACCGCCTGAGCAAGGCTAGTGCATACAGTTAATATTTGGGCCAAACCCTCTTGAAGGCCTGGAATCACAATGGGCAAGCCTGGTGCCTGAGGTGGTCCTACTGGCTCAACCACATCTAAAATATGCTCCTGAGCTGGTGTAACGGGAGAGGGGTGAGGAAGGGTCTGCAGGTTCTGCTCTAGCTGTCGTACGAGCTGCACCTCAGCCTCTACCACAGCCACGACCTCTCGTGGCCATAGCTGGCGGTACTGGTAGCCTTCCGCCCGATCCGCTAGCACGTGCCCTCACTATCTATGACAAAATATAATAATAGAAGTTTATTTTCCAGAATCAACAAATCCACACGAAAAGAATACAAGAAAGTGAAGTCTTCCTAATGGTTCGTAGCCTCTCGAAGATAAGTACAGATGTCTCCACAACTATCCACAAGACTCTACTAAGCATGCTCATGACTCGTAAGACCTATGTAACCTAGGCTCTGATACCAACTTTTCACGACCCAAAATCTTACATGTTGTGATAGCGCCTATCATAATACTACGCAAGCCGACAATCACCACTAACTATGCATTTTGTGTTAAAAACATAATGAAACTGGTTTAATAGTAACCAATTCTCATAAATAAATGATAAAGAAATACCGCGACTAAATAAAAATCCACGCGTCACTCAGTACATGAGCTACTAAATATCAACATAGTCAAAACTTCAAATACAATTGTCTGGAAAGATAGAAGAGTGCTAAATACCTCCAAAGTCTCCAAGAAAATGTAGCTCCAAATCTAACAACCGCCATCTCCAGGAGTACCTAGATCTGCACATAGAATTAAGAGTATAGTATGAGTACAACCGGCCCAATGTACTCAATAAGTAACATGACTAACCTTGGGCTGAAAGCAATGACGACCTCAAAGAAGGTATAGTCCAAATCTAGATAATAAAAACGCAGATATGATAGAAAGATGACAATAATAACTCAGGAAAAAGCTCATAATCATTTTGTAGACAATTTAGAAATATGGACATGCTTTAAAGTATTTAACAGTTTGAGCTCAACACGGATAAAGTATGCCAAGTATGACTAATATGAGTTATGCCACATCTCGATATCTACATGTCTATTATGCATGTCAGCTGAATGCAACAAAGTGTTAAATCATATACATACTCTCGGAGTATTCATCCTCTCAACACGCTCAGTCACTCAGTACTCCCAATCTCTCAACACTCTCAATCACTCAGCACAATCAATCACTCAGCACTCCAAACGCTCGGCACTCGTACTCAGTAGGTACCTGCGCTCACCGCTGGTATGTCAAACTCTAGAAAGCGGATCCTACCCAAGCACTAATATATGCCAATCATGGCATGAATAAATAGATCTTGCTGTGGCGTGCAGCCCGATCTTATAAATATCACTCATAATCAGGCCCTCGGCCTTACTCAGTCATCAATCTCTCCAGTCTCTCAGCTTACAAATCTCATGACGATCAGCTAAACAGTGATAATAGGATGTAACAATTTATGGCAACGGAGACTGAGATATGATATGCAAATGATAGATATGACTGAGTATATAATAGCAAATTAAGCAAATACTTCAACAACAAATGACCTTTGTGGGTCCCTACAGTACCAGCATATAGCCTAAACATGATTTCTAACATACATCACAGTTTAATTACTCTAACACATAGAGAATACATGAATAATAACAAGATTATATGACTACGCAGTTCTACAAAATCAGCTGAATCACAATTACTATGGTACATTCCCACACGCCCGTCACCTAACATGTGTGTCACCTCAACACGAACCACATAACATGTATTGCTGGGGTTCATACTCTCAAAACCAAGTTTAGAAATGTTACTTACCTCAAACCGCGCAAATCTCTACTCCAACAATCCCTTGACTCACGAATCAGCCTCTGAATGACTCGAATCTAGTGAAAAACAACTTAATACAATCAATACAAGCTATAGGAATCAATTCCATATGATAAAGCTAGGTTCTTTAGCAAAAGTCAAAAAGTCAACCCCAGGCCCACATCTCAGAATCTGACAAAGTTAACAAAATCCGAACATCCATTCAACAACGAGTCCAACCATACTAAAATTACGCAATTCCGATCTCAACTCAACATTCAAATCCTAAAATTATAGTCTATGAAGTTTCATAAATTTTCCCCAATTTTCCCACCCAAACCACTAACTAAATAGTAACAACAATGATAGATTCATGTATAACAACAAAATTCTAGTTAGAATCAATTACCCCAATCAACTCCTTGAAAATCCTGCCACGAATTACCCAAATCCAAGGTCTCTAGCATAAAATATGAAAATATGGGTTCCAACCCTCCATTTTGAAATAAATATCTGCTGCCTAGATGCCCTTCATCGCGAACGCGGAAAGTGCCTCGCATTCGCGAAGCACAAAATTACTCAGCTACCGAAATTTCTCTTACGCGAACGCGAGAGCCCATTTGCGAATGCGTTGAATACTTAACCAAGGCCCACGCGAACGTGACCCCTCTCCCACAAACGCGAAGGCTTACAAGCATGGTGCCCCACCTGCCTCATCCATCTAAGCGAATGCGATCACCCAATCGGGATCACGATGAACAAACTCCCTATAACTTCGCGAACATTAAGAACAAACTTCACATATCTTCGAGATAACCTTCACGAACGCGTGACCTTTCTCACGAACGCGAACAAGGAAACCAGACAACAGAATTTCTACAGTTCAACAAGGCCAAATTCAATCTGTAATCAATCCAAATCTTACCCGAGGCCCCTAGGACCCCATCCAAACATACCAACACACCCTAAAACTTCATACGGACCTATTTGAACACTCAAATCACATCAAACAAAATCGAAAACATGAATCGCACTCCAATTCAAACCTAATGAACTATTGAACTTCCAACTTCTAAAACCAATGCCGAAACACACCAAATCAACTCCGATTCACCTCAAAGTTTTCACATAATTCATAAATGAGACAACATACCTATTTTAACTTCCGAAACCAAAATCAGATACCGATAATCACAAATTCAACTCTCGGTCAAACTTTTTAACTCTCCAAACTTCAACTTTTTCAACCTTCGCCAATTCAAGCCAAAATCACCTACGGACCTCCAAATCCATATTCGGACACACTCCTAATTACTAAATCAATATACGGAGCTCTTAAAACCATCAAAACCCCATTCTAGAGTCATTTACACATAACTCAACATCCGATCAGCTCTTTCAACTTAGGCTTCCAACTTTGGGATTAAGTATCTTATCTCATTCCGAAACATCCACAGAACTGAACCAACCACCTCGGCAAGTCACATAACAACAAAATAGCACATAATAAGAAACAAATGGGGGAATGGGGTTATAATACTCAAAACGACTGGCCGAGTTATTACAAAATATGTTGTTCTTAATATACCATAAGACGGTGTATATTGTACTTTTAGAATATAAAGTTGCTTTAATTATGTTGGAGAGTTACACTGTCACAACCCCAATTTCCCACCGTAGGACATCGTGATGGGACCTAGTCTCTAAGACTTGGTAAGCCTAACATACATGATGAAATAACTAAAATAACAATAGAACGTCAAATTAAACCATCTAGCTACTATAATATAACTCAACAATACCGCTGATAATATCCCCTAGATTTGGTGAGACTGAGTCATAAGCTCTACACGAGTATACTGAAAACATCCCTAATACATTGATGTCTAATAAAGAGTAAGTAATAGAAAAACAAGTATAGAAGGTGGCTCTGAGGCCTACGAACGCCGTGAGGTATACCTTGAAGTCTTCGATCTGGTTACTCTACTCACTGGTGCCTGAACTGGTATAAGGTACCTATATCTACACAAAAAGATATGCAGAAGCGTAGTTTGAGTACATCACAACGATACCCAATAAGTATCAAGCTTAACATCGGTAGAGCATTGATGAGGTCGGGTCAAGACACTTACTAGGATAGTAAAAGAAGTTGATCATGTATTGTACTGTATAGTAATGGAAGCAAGGAAGTAATACAATGTACAAATACAACAAGATAAGCTAAAACTGAATTTAAATAAACAAAAGGCATAAAGGGAGGAACACAAATTCCGAGGTACCGCCTCATATCTTATTTAACAATCATAATCATAATCTTTCTTTATATCACCACAGGAGCCTTGCTTTTAGTTTTAAAAGTCATTATTCCTGAAATAGCTACCCGCGTTTTAGCCCACCTAACGATGATAGATTTAACATGTTATGACAAATCAATTAAAGGCATAAAAAGAATCTACATAGCTTAAACCTGTCAATTACCACATATATCTCGTGTACCCACTCGTCACCTTGAGTACACGACTTTCACATACCACAAATGACACATAACAACTCCTTTTTGTGCTTTACACATGTGTGTTTATGATTTTATGACATGCTGGGTTGGTTAGTTTTATTCCGGGAAGATTTCGGGTTGATTTAGACCCTTGATTCTTATCTTAGAAGTTTAAATTAGAAAATGTTGACCTAAGTTTGACTTTGTGAAAACGGTGCTAGAACTGAATTTTGATGAATACGATAGCTTCTTATCCAGATTCGGACTTGGGCAAATGTTCTAAATTTATTTTGGAAGTCCATAGGTTGATTTATGTTGATTTTGCTGAAATTCGACAATTTGAAGTTAAAAAGTTTCACCGTCGGTTACCTTTTTGCTACAGAGCTCAAAATTTTATTTTAGGACTTGGAATAGGTCCGTTATGGTATTTAGAACTTGCCTGCAAAATTTGGTGTCGTTTGGAGTTGAATTGATAGGATGTGGATGTCTAGTTGTAATGTTAGAAATTATTGAAGTTTACTTTCAAACTTATGCGTTTTAGTGTCCGATTTGTAGTTTTAAATTTTTTTTATGTTTTAATTGTGCGAGAAAGTTTGTATGATATTTTTAGACTTGTGCGGATGTTTGGTTTGGAGCCCCGGGGCTCGGATAAGTTTCGAAAATGTTTCGAAGTGTTTTGGACTGGAATTGGCAAGTTTGGTGTCTGGTTCCCTCTGGTGTCGCAATTGCGAACACCAGGATCACATTTGTGACCATGGAAGGGAACCTACAGGTATCACAAATGTGATGCCTTGGTCACATTTGCGATGGATTTCTGGGCCGGGCTAGGTTCGCATTTGCGATGATCTTTGTCACAATTGTGAACCCATCTTTGTATTTGCGAAGAGCTTACCAGGCCTGTCAGTGCCAAAATTGCGAGATCTTACTTGCAATTTCCTCGCAATTGCAAACCCATATAGCAATTGCGATAACTGCAAATGAACATAAGGGCTGGAAGTTGGGATTTCATCTCTTATTCTCACATTTTTGAACCCTAGACTCGGTACAAGACGATTTGGAGAGAGGATATTCATCAACAAACTTTGGGTAAGTTATTCTAATCTATTTCCAATCATATTCCATCAGTATATCTTAGATTTTAAGATCAAAATCATGTGAATAAAAGTGAAAAATTGTGAAACCTTGTCAAGTTTTTGTAAAATAAGTAATTAATTTTTGAGAGTCGATTTGGACTCGGATTGTGAAACTAAGCACATATAAGAAGTCGGGGGGTTATGGGTAGTCATAATGTACAATTGGACCTGGGTTTTGACCTGGCGGGCCTCGGGTGACTTTTGTTGACTTTTTGTCAAAAGTGTAAAGATCAAAGATTTATTTATTGTAATTGTTTTCTCATGCATTTGTTGATGATATTGAGTTACTTTTGGGTAGATTTGAGACGCTTGGAGGTGAGTTTTAAGGGAACAGCAATTTCTGAGGGTTGAGTTGGCCTAATCGAGTTAAGTGTCTTACCTAACTTCGTGTGGGGCAAACTACCCCTTAGGATTTGGTATTGATTGTGTCTTTTGTGCTATGTGAAGGCTGTGTACGCAAGGTGATGAGTGGGTACACGGGTTGTATGTGGTATTTGACCAGTTTAGGCTACTTAGACTATTTCCGTGCTTTAATTGAAAAGCCATATCATGTTCTAAATTCTCACAGTCAATATATCCTTATTTGTGTTAGTCTGTCCTTGTATGCCTTAATTGACATGTTTAACACTTATTCTATATCTTACTTGATAAATTGCCCTCATGCCTTAGTTGAACTTGTTGCCTCTTTTATTGTTACATGCTACCTCTTTATTGTTAATTATCATCATTTGAAGTTATTATTCATATTGTCTCCTTCCTTATTGATTCATTACTTGAAATTATTGTTCATGTTATCTCTTTCCTTGTTGATTTCCATTAATTAAAGGCATTGATATACATTATCTCTTTTATTGTGAGTTATTCTTGTTATTATCGTGGTTATATATTATCTCTCATTTTTAAGTTATTGGTGTTGAAGTTGTGAAAGTCGTTATCACGTTGAGGCGAAATTATAATTGTTGATATGTCTTTCTTGTTGAGCATTTTACATTCATTGTTGTTGTTGTTGTTGATATTCTTGTACCCGTTATGGTGGAGTCATGGGCTATTGTTGTGTAAATATTGATATTGTTGATTGTTTGCAAGTTTTGATATATGGGCACTTATGGTGGGAGTTGTTATTGTGATATATGATATTGACGCGCATGCAGCGGTATAAGGATTGGGGTTAATGTGCATGCGGTTATATAAGGTGGGACATATGTGCGTATTGCTTGTAGGGGAACTACGTGAAGCCACGGGGTGTCATAAGGTAGGCTAAAGTGCATGTAGCTATTTCAGAAAAACTATTTTCAAAACCTATTTCAAATGTAAGGCTCATGCGGCAGTATAAGGAAAGATTCTGATTGAGATGTTGAATTTTGAATACAAGGCGGTACCTTGATTGTAATTCTTGATTTATGCGAGGTGGGACCTTGGTGGTGATTCCTATTGAACACGAGGCGATACCTCATTGTGATTCTTGTTGTTTATCTCATTTTGCAAGTAGTTTTAGTGGGAACGTTTCTTGCTGTTTTGTTCTTCCTTGTTTAGCAATTGTTGCCCGTATATGATTATTTTGGTTCTCTTTAGCTGCTTCTTTATGTTTATTCCATGTTTAAATTTCCGGTATTAGTTCATGTTATTATCTTATTTCGTATTAGGTCTTTCTCCATTTTCCATTTTTATTCGTTCCTATGATTTTATTCTGTCTATTTATATCCTAGTAGGTGTCTTGACCTGGCCTCGTCACTATTCTACCGAGGTTAGGCCTTATACTTATTGGATATGGTTGTGGTGTAGTCATACTACGCCGGTGCACAATTTGTGCAGATCCAGGTACGTATGCTCGTGCCGGTCGTTAGAGATCATCTATTGCTGCTTTACAAAGACTTCAAGGTATGCCTGCTCGGTGTCTGCAGGCCTCGGAGGCACCTTTCTTTACTTTTTCTACTTTTGTATTTCTTTTAGACAGTGATGTACTAGACACTTTAGATTACTCTATAGAGCTTGTAACTATGTTCCACCGTTCTTGGGGAATGTATTGATGAGATTCTGCTTTTCGGAAGTTTATATCGGTTATTCAACTTTGTTTTAGTATTTTGATAATTATTGCTGCCAAGTTATTATTATCTGTTAGGCTTACCTAGTAGTAGAGACTAGGTGCCATCACGACATACTATGAAGGAAAATTGGGATCGTGAGAAGCTAGAATCAGAGCTCTAGGTTCATAGGTGTAACGAGTCATAAGCAGGTTTAGTGGAGTCTTGCGGATTGGTACTGAGACATCTGTACTTATTTTCGAGAGGCTAGAAACTGTTAGAAAAACTTCACTTCTTTGATTCCTTATCATGTGAATTGGTTCTCTTCAAAAACTGAATCTTTAACTCTCTGTTGGATCCGACGATCAGACAACCGTGCCCTCAACTAGATCTGCAAGAGGCTGGGGCCGAGATAAGGGGCGGAGGAGGGGAACGTGGTGCGGCCAGAGCACCTGCCCGAGCAGCGATAGAGGAGCCACCGGTAGCTCCAGTTAGGGGACATGCACCCGAGGCTCCTATTGTCACCCCACCACTTTAGGAGACCCTCGTAGAGTTCTTGAGCATGTTCGGTACCTTAGCTCAGGCGGGGTTGATTCCACTTGCATTAGCCACATCGCAGGCTGGGTTGATTCCACTTGCATCAGCCACATCACAGGCTGGGGGAGGAGCTTAGACTCCCGCGGCTCGTACCCTAGAGCAGCGGCTGGTACACGTGTATACCAGTACAACCAATTGTTCCGGTTCAGCCCGCGGTTAAGGCAGCAACATCTGAGGAGGAGCAGCTTAGGGTTGAGAGGTTCAAGAAGTATCACCTTCCTACTTTCAGTGGTTTGGCTTCACAAGATGCACATGGTTTTATTGAGAAGTTCCATTGTATTCTTTGCACCATGGGCATTGTGGATATGATCGAGGTTGCTTTCACTACCTTCCAGCTATCCGAAGCGGCATATCAGTGGCGGCGAGTATACGAGGAGGGTAGCCCAGCCGATGCTACTTCACTTACATGGATTCGATTTTTAGAGTTGCTCTTGAGGGAGTTTGTTCCTTTGACCCTCAGAGATACATGGCGTGCGGAGTTTGAGCAGCTGCGCCAAGGTACTATGAAAGTGGCAGAGTATGTGGTCAGATTCAACAATTTGTCCAGACATGCACCCGCCTTGGTTTCTACAGTCAGAGAACAAGTCCATCGATTCATCGAGGGGCTCAACTATGGTAGTAGGTTCAGCATGGCTCGAGAGTTGGAGATA
Organism: Nicotiana otophora; assembly: GCA_000715115.1. Lineage (NCBI taxonomy): Eukaryota > Viridiplantae > Streptophyta > Magnoliopsida > Solanales > Solanaceae > Nicotiana > Nicotiana otophora. The sequence goes on along the minus strand of AWOL01S0078389.1, from coordinate 90,549 downwards.
GATACCGCATACTAACAGGTTGTAGAGCTTGCACGGAGGTTAGAGGGTATGTGGGGCCGTGAGAGAGATGACAGGGAGGCTAAGAGGCCTCGTGGTATAGGAGGATTTAGTGGTGGTCACAGTGCAGCTACAACCCGTCATGGTAGAGGCTATGTCAGTTGTCCTATTCATTCAGCACTTCTAGCTTCTAGTGGTGCTCCGGTTGTTCTAAGGTCTCAGGTTTCACACTTTTCTCAGCCTCTTTCTAGTGCACCTCCCGCACGGGGTTCCTTCAGCGGTCAGTCCTGCTTACCAGACCTGGGTCAGTCCCAGTAGCTACACCCACCGAGAGCGTTCTTTGGGTGTGGTGATACCCGTTACATGGTTAGAGACTGTCCAGACTCAAGATGGGTGCACCTCCACAGACCACTCAGGCTCCGCGAATTCAGTCAGGTCCACAGACTTCTCAGGCCATGGTTGCTGCCCCAGTTGCCACTCCACCCGCACAACCAGTTAGGGGTGGAGGACATGCAGGTAGATGTCGCCTTAGTGGGGGAGTCTAGGATAGATTCTATGTTGTTTCTGGTAGGAAAAAGGCAGTTGTTTCAGACGCAGTCATTACAGGTACGATTCTGGTTTGCTATAGAGATGCATCAGTATTATTTGATATGGATCCACTTATTCATATGTGTCATCTTACTTTGCTTCGTATTTGGATATATCTCATGATTCTTTGAGTTCTCCTATTTGTGTATCCACACTCGTTGGAGATTCCATTGTTGTGGACTGCGTGTATTGGTCGTGTTTAGTTGTTCTTGGTGGATTGAGACCATAGCCGATCTATTGTTACTTAGTATGGTAGACTTTTATGTTATCTTGTGCATGGATTGGTTGCCGCCCTATCATGCTATTCTAGATTGTCACGCCAAGACTGTGACACTCGCTATGCCATGTTTACCATGGTTAAAGTGGAGAGATGCATTGGTTTATATTCCTAGCATGGTTCTATTCATCACTTTAGGTATGTCCTTATGCATGTTCGAGGATGAACGTTTGTCTTAAGAGGGGAGAATATAATGACCTGATCGGTCCTTTTGTGTGTTTATGATTTTATGACTTGCGGGGTTGGTTAGTTTCATTCCGGGTAGCTTTCAGGTTGAGTTGAACACTTGATTCTTGACTTAGAAGTTTAAATTAGAAAATGTTGACCAAACTTTGACTTTTGTGAATATGACCATGGAATTGTATTTTGATGACTCTGATAGCATTGTATCGTGATTTCGCACTTGGACGTATACCCGAAATTGATGTTGGAAGTTAGTAGGTTGATTTATGTTGTTTTACCGAAATTTGATAATTTGAAGTTAAAAATTTTAAATGTAGGTTGACTTTTAGCTAAAGAGCTCAGAATTTGATTTTGGGACTTGTAATAGGTCCATTATGGTATTTAGAACATTCCTACAAAACTTGGTGTCGTTTGGAGTTTAATTGATAGGATTCGGACGTTTAGTTGTAATATTAAAAATTCTTGAAGTTTATTTTGAAACTTATTCGTTTTAGTGTTCGATTCATAGTTTTAGATATTATTTTGGTGTTTTAATCATGCGAGCGAGTTCGTATGATGTATTTAGATTTTTGTGGATGTTTGGTTTGGAGCCCCGGGGGCTCGGATAAGTTTCAGCATGTTCCTGAGTGTTTTGGACTAAAATTGGCAAGTCTGGGTGTCTGATGCCCTCTGGTGTCGCAATTGCGAACACCAAGGTCACATTTGTGACCATAGTAAGGAACCTACAGGTATCGCAAATGCGATGCCTTGGTCGCATTTGTGAAGGATTTCTGGGCTAGGATAGGTTCGCATTTGCTATAGTCTTTGTCACAATTGCGAGTGCAGTAGGGTTCGCAATTGCGAACCCATCTTCGTATTTGCGAAGAGCTTCCCAACTCTGTTAGTGCCACAATTGCGAGAGTTTATTTGCAATTGCGAGGGTTCGCAATTGTGATAACTGCAACTGAACATAAGGGCTGGAAGTCGGAATTTCATCTCTCATTCTCATATTGTTGAACCCTAGACTCGATACGAAACGATTTGGAGAGAGGATTTTTATCAACAAAATTTGTGTAAGTGATTCTAATTATTTCCAATCATATTCCATCATTATATCTTATCTTTTAACATCAACATCATGTGAATCAAAGTGAAGTATGGTGAAACCCTATCAAGTATTTGTAAAATAAGAAATTGAGTTTTGAGAGTCGATTTTGACTCGAATTATAAAACTAATCACATATATGAACTCGTAGGGTCATGTGTAGTCTGAATCTACCATTAGACCCAGGTTCTGACCGGGTGAGCCATGAGTTGACTTTTGTTGACTTTTTAGGAAAAGTGCAAAGGTCATAGCATTATTTGTTGTAATTGTTCTCTCTTGCATTGGTTGATGTTATTGACTTAATTTTGGGTACCTTTTAGCCTTGTTGAGGTGAGGTTTAAGGGAAAAGCGATTTCCGAGGGTTGAGTTGGCCTAGTCGAGGTAAGTGTCTTGCCTAACTTCGTATGGGAGAAACTACCCCTTAGGATTAGGTATTGATGGTGTCTTTTGTGCTATGTGAAGGCCTTGTACGCAAGGTGACGAGAGGGTACACAGGTTGTATGTGGTATTTGAGCTGTTAAGGCTACTTAGACTATTTATGTGCTTTAGTTGAATTGCCATATCATGTTCTAAATTCACATAGTCAATATAGTTATTGTTCGTGTTATCTCCTTCTTTATTGATTTATTATTTGTAGTTATTGTTCATATTATCCCTTTTCTTGTTGATTTTCATTAATTGAAGTCATTGTTATGCATTATCTCTTCCATTGTGAGTTATTCTTGCTATTATTATGGTTATACATTATCTCTCATTGTTGAGTTATTGGTGTTGAAGTTGTGAAAGTCGTTATCACGTTGAAGCGAAATTGTTATTGTTGCAACATCTTCTTTGTTGAGCATTTTACATTCATTGTTGTTATTGTTGATATTCTTGTACCCGTTGTGGTGGAGCCATGGGCTATTGTTGTGGAAATATTGAAATTATTGATTGTTGGCAAGTTGTGATATATGGGTACTTGTGGTGCGAGTTATTATTATGATATATGATATTGACGTGCATGCGTCGGTATAAGGCTTGGGGTTAATGTGCATGCAACGGTATAAGGTGGAACATATATGTGTGTTGCATTTAAGGGAAGTACGTGAAGTCACGCGCTATCATAAGATGGGCTAAAGTATGTGTAGCTATTTCGGGAAAACTGTTTCAAAACCTATTTCCAATGTAAGGCTCACGGGGCGGTATAAGGAAATATTGTGATTGATATTGTGAATTGTGAATACGAGGCAGTACCTCAATTATGATTCTTGATTTATACGAGGCGGTACCTCAGTGGTCATTCGTATTGAACACGAGGCGGTACCTCGTTGTGATTCTTGTTGTTAATCTCATTTTGCAAGTAGTTTTGGTGGGAACGTTTCTTGCTATTTTGTTCTTCCTTGTTTAGCAATTGGTTCTCTTTATCTGCTTCTTTATGTTAATTCCATGTTTACATTTTCGGTATTAGTTCATGTTATTATCTTGTTTTGTATCAGTTATTTCTCCATTTTTTATTTTTATTCGCTCTTATGGTTTTATTATGTCTATTTATATCCTATGGGTGTCTTAATCTAGTCTCGTCACTAGTCTACCGATGTTAGGCTTGATACTTACTAGGTATCATTGTGGTGTACTCATACTATGCTTTTGCACATTTTGTGCAGATCCAGGTAAGTTTACTCGTGCCGGTCGTTAGAGTTAGGTCATTTGTTGCTGCTTTACGGAGACTTCAAGGTATGACTACTCGGCTTCCACTGGCCTCAGAGTCACCTTCCTTTACTTTTTCTACTGTTGTATTTTCTTTTAGACAGTGATGTACTAGATACTTTAGCTTACTCTGTAAAGCTTGTGACTTTTTTCAACCGTTCTTGGGGAGTGTATTGATGAGATTCTGTTTTTCGGAAGGTTATATCAGTTATTCAGCTTTGTTTTAGTATTTTGATAATTATTACTGCCAAGTTATTATTATCTGTTAGGCTTACCTAGTCGTAGAGACTAGGTACGATCACAACATCCTACGGAGGTAAATTAGGGTCGTGAGAGAGTAGTTCTCCAGCACAAAGTTAGGCAAGATACTTACCTCACACAAGCTAACTCAATCCACTAGTAAGCCTTTTCCGTGAATATCCAACTCCGAACGGCTCGAATCTAGCCAAGATAACTTTATACCATAAATACAACCATAGAAAACTATTACGGATAATAAATTGCTACCTTAAAAGAAAATCAAAAAGTCAACTCAAAAGTCAACCCTGGGCGCGCGTCTCGAAACCCGACCAAATTTATAAAATCCGAGCACCCATTCAATATCAAATCCAACCATACTACAATTATTCAATTCCGACCTCAAATCGACTTTCAAAACTTCAAATTATAGCTTAGGAAGTTTTCACAAATTTTCTCAAATTTTCCAACTCAAAACACTAAGTAGATGATAAAAATAATGATGGATTCATGTATAATAATCAAATCCGAGTTAAAATCACTTACGTTGATCAACTCTTCACAAATCTCTCTTAAAATCACCGAAAACTGAGGTCTCTAACTAAAAAGATGAAAAATGGGATCAAACCCTCGATCTTCCCCTTATCAGCCCAGTGGTTCCGCTTCTGTGGATAAATAGCCACATATGCTGCTTCGCACCTGCGGAAATTTAATGGTAGATGCGGCTTCCACTTAGGCCAGGTCCAAGCGCTTCTGCGGACCATGCAGTGCTTCTGCGGAAAGGGACCACTTCTGCGGAGGAAGGAAGGCATCTCCGATCACAGCTCACCTGGCCCAAAATAGCTTCAGCAGCTCACAGGGCGCATCTGCGGCCCAAAATGCACAGGTGCGATTGCATCAGATCCTCAGTTGGGCAAAATTCCTTTCAAGTCTCAATTGGTTCCGGATTCAATCCGAATCACATTCGGGGCTCCCGAGACCCCGTCCAAACATATCATCAAGTCCCAAAACAAATAACGAACCTACTCGCATCAAACAAAATCGAATCAACGAATCGCAACCCAATTCAAACCTATTGAATTCATGAACATTCAATTTTCAAAACTAACGATGATTCATACCAACTCAACTCCAATTGACCTCAAATTTTGCACACAAGTCATAAATAATACTATGGAGCTATTCCAACTTCCGAAATTGGAATCCGATCCCCATATCAATAAAGTCAACTCTTGATCAAACTCCTCAACCTTTCAAACCTTCAACTTTCTAACTTTCACCGATTCAAGCCAAAACAGCCTACGCACCTCTAAATCAATATCCGAATACACTTCTAAGTACAAAATCACCATTTGAGAACCGTCAAACTCCATTCCAGAGTCATCTACACAAAAGTCAAACTCCGATCAACTCTTTTAACTTAAGCCTTCTACTTCGGGACTAAGTGTCCCAATTCACTCCGAACACATCCGAAACCAAACCAACCACCCCGGCAAGTCACCTAACCATAATATAACATAGAGAATGTAATAAATAGGGGAACGGGGTTAAAATACTCAAAACGATTGGCCGAATCGTTACATACACATACTCGTATATATCATAAAACTAATGTATTGACAAAACGATGGAGGCATAAACATTACTTCGCATGATTATCTTACCACATTTTTGCTTGATTAAATGCAATAACGATAACTAATTGTAATGTTTGTTAATACTAATCAAATAGATAAATATTCCTTAATATATTAGAATAATTATTGTTCAATTAAGTCAACAAACAGATACTTTCTATCACTATCTCATTAAAACAACAAACAAATATGATTCTCTGCATGAAATTGATTAACCAGAAATCCAGAAATATGATTTATAACCAATGTGAAGTGTAAGTGCAGGTTTCAATTATTTTTAATAATTACTGTTTAAATTTTTTCCTTATATATACATTATGTTGTGAGTAGTATTACCTCACGACTCAGTACTTCTCTTCTTAACAGTTTCTTAAGTTATTTTTGTTGTTAATATTTTTAGCTATGGCTAGTTCTTCCATTTCTTTCACAAACGATATCAATAAAAAAAGTAAAAAGCAAAGAAAAAAAAAGGAAAAGAAAAGAAAAGAAAAGAAAGACCAGGGAAGAAACATCAAGGGTTAATTCACGAAATTAAATCTTGATTCTTGTAGGACTTTTGGTCTGGTTTGAGGTTTTACTGTAAATATTAGCTATTGTCTGTACATTTATGGTGATTAATCAAAAAAGTATAGTTAGGAAAAAAAAGAATCGTGATTTGGCAAAAAGAAAAAGGAAAAAGAAAAAGAGGAATCTTGAAAAAAAAAAAAAAAAGAAATTTAAGGACTATTCGAGTCTACTAAAAAATGACACACAACAGTACGAGTTTATATACAAAAATTGTAAAAGTGAGAAAACAGATGAAAATAGAAAGGAAAAAAGAAGAAGCCAGAAGTGAACAAATCAGTGAAAATAGGTTAAGGAATGACCTTAACCAATCATAATACTCTACTGTCACCGTTAGGAACTGTTAAATAATGTGACATTCTCATTTAATTTTTTTTTTAGTTATTAGAGAGGGCAAATTTCCATATTTAATTTTGTCTTCGTTTGATTATTTTAATGATTTGACATGTATTATAATCTACCAATCATTATAGTTTTGGTTATGCATGCAGACTGTTGATGTGCCGTACAAATGCGGCACTTTTGACACTAATTACATAGAGTTTAGCTCATCTTTTATAGGATTATAAGTTATTTCTTATGTAGTTTTGGCGAACATGATAAAAACCTATGAAAGGCAGAAATGCGGCAGGTCTACAGCCGCAAAAGTGATGTGCGGGCCGCAAAATCATCGCAGAACGAAATAGAAAAACCCACTTTCTGAGAGCCAAGTCTGCGATTCATTATGCAGTCGCATAACTTTTGTGCGGACCGCATAGTTATCGTATTATTGTAAAAGAAGTCCAGTGAAGATGACTATGCGGTCGCAAAAGTGATATGCGGACCGCATAACCAAAATGCGATGAAAAAACTGGAAGTTTGTGTGATCAACTCTACAGTGGAACTAAAGATATGCGAACCGCGAAAGCCTTCTGTGGCCCATTCTGCGGTCGCGGACTTGATCTGCAGGGTCATGTTTGTTAGTTTTTGACCTGGGCTTTTAGACCATTATAAATAGAATGATTAGAGTTTTTGTATAGTATCTTGTCTCGCAGAAAGAGGCTACACTTGGAGCATTGAATGCGCCATTATTTTTTAAGCTTTTGAGAGAGAATCCAAGATTTTCTCTATATTTGTAAGCTTCATGACTTTATTTATTACATTGTTCTTAAAAATTTTAGTATGAGTAACTAATTTTAAATACTAAGGTTGTGAATCCTACATCAGTGTAATGTTGATGGGTGTTTATCATGGAATATATGTATAATGGTTGATCGATTTCTATTTATTTTTCATACTTCATTTATGGTTAATGGTTGCAAACAATGACTAGTGCCAATTCACTCTATCTTTACTTAGAAAAGTGGGTTAGAGTTTGATAGAACTGAATAGCAAGAACTCAAGGCATTAAACTTTGTTTAATAGAATCTCTGAGGGATAAGTAGATTTTACTTGCCATATATTGGTTGTTCTTAAATGTAACTCTTTTATATTTGGAAAAATCATAAAGAAAAAATACTATCTAATTATTGAAAAATATTGGGTAGTCATTTAGGAATCATTTGCATATCAAAGGATCTTCCATTAGAAATATATAATATTAACACAGATAGCATTACATTCCATTTATGGAGACACAATCTTGGTTTCTAAATCAAATTAATCAAACCATCTCAACAAAATAGCTTTTCTCCATAATTCACAATTACAAAACATTGTATAAACTAACGGGGTAGAATTATGGCTTAAGTAAAGTTTCACACTATTTAAATAAACTTTTCACACTTATTACCTATGGGATTCGACCCCAACCTAGTTGGGTTGTTATATTTGACATCGACCGCCTTACACCATTTATATAGGTGTAATTTGAGTGTATCAAATTTTGGCGCCGTTGCCGGGGAATACGGTTTTGAAATTACTAACTAGTGTGTGCTTTACTTGACATCTTGTTCTATTCCACCACACTTTGCTTGTTTTGCTTAGTGTCATTAGGTAAACACGAGCGAGCCGGAAGAAGAAAATGTGTTTGTATATATAGATGAGTATATTGAGGATACAAATGCCATTCTCCCTCCAAGAGTTGATGCTGACACCTTCAAAGTGGAACACAGTCTAATCCTAATGCTAAAAGTAGAGGGGTTCTTCTGAAATTCCACCGACGATGATCCGACACAATATCTCTTAAATGTTTTGGGTGTGTGTGCAATGCACAAGCAGGATCATGTCTCGGATGATTCCCTAAGGTTAAGGGTGTTCAAGTACTCTCTAACTGGATAGGCAAGGCAGGGGATCCAAAATTTACCTCCTAATTCCATCCACACTTGGCCCGAACTTGTCTGAGCTTTCCTAGCAAAATGGTTTCCACAAAGCAAGAAGTCTAAGCTCCGGGATAAAATTTTCTTCTTCAAGCAATTACCGGGAGAGCATCTACATGAGGCATGGGATAGATTCATGCTATATTTGGTGAGGTCACCGAATCATGGCTTTTCGATTAATATTCTATTGAAGAAGTTTTACATGGGCTTGGATCCTATGAATCAATCCATAGCCAAAAATGCAGCTGGTCCTTTATGGACAAAACATTAGCAAGGGTCACACAATTCCTCGACAAGATGGTCGAACATAACCAAGCTTGGCACTCGGAAGATACCATAGGTGGAATTGTAAATCGTACTCCCTCCTTGAACAACATGATTAAGGATAACCAAGAAAGAGATCAAATAATTATCGGGCTTAACACCAACGTCAACGTGTTGACGAAAATATTCACTGAAAGCCAAACAAAGAAAGATGAATGTTGTGGGAAGATGTTTAACCCATGTCGAATAAGGAATACAAAGAAGCAAATTAGGTCAACAATTCTCAAGGAGGATATCAAAGACAATCCTACAAAGGTTCAGGGCAACAATACCAATGGAGGTCGAACCCACAAAAGCAAGGCAACCAACAATGGAGAAACCACCAATGTAGTTCAAATAAAGGAAATTGGAACAACAACAATAATTTTTAAATCGGAGTTCAAACCCCTATGTTCAAACAAAGGGGCAATATTATAACTCTCCACATTGTAAAGAAAGGTCTTCAAGTGAGTCCAAGTTGGAAAACATGCTTGAAAGAGTATTGCAAAATCAGGAGAGATCCGACACTTCAATGAAAAATATGAGCGAACTTGTGGGTTCTCACACTGCATATATTTAAAAGTTGGAAATGCAAACGAGGGATCTCTCAAAAGAACAAAACCCAAAACAAAAAGGCACACTCCCAAGTGATACAATTGCAAACCCAAAAGGTAATGGAAATGATCCAACCTTTCATTGTATGGAAATCACCACTCAAAGTGGGAAACTACTTCAAGTAGAGAATGAACAAGTGGTCGAAGTGGAAGATTCTGAACAAGAAGTTGGGGCACAAGTTGAGGTGCCAAATGTTGATGAAGTTGAAAGACTCCCGAAGAAGATGAGAACCCAATAAGTGAACCAGGAAGAGGTTAAGGAAAAGGTAATAGAGGCACCAAAAACTTTAGCACCAATTCCTAGACCTCCTCCTCCCTTCCCTCGAAGGCTAACTAGAAAGGTTTATGATAGCAAACTCGAGAAGTTCTATGATATCCTAAAGAAATTATCGGTGAACATTCCATTTGTGGAAGCATTTCAAGAGATGCCGGGTTTCGCTAAGTACTTGAAGGACTTGATCACTAAAAGGAAAACCATCAAAAATGAAGTGGTGAATGTGACTCACCGGGTTACTTCCATCATTGCAACAATCGCCGTCCAAAAGAAAGAGGACCCAGGAGCCTTCACCATTCCATGCATGATTGGATTGCGTGACTCTGCACGAGCCCTTTGTTATAATGGGGATAGCATCAACTTAATTCCCCTTTCTATTTACAAGCAAGTGGGATTAGGTATGCCTAAGCCTACAAGTATGAGGTTGCAAATGGGTGACCGTTCAATAAAGTGACCGGTGGGAATAGTTGATGATGTGCTTGTGAAAGTGGAGAAATTTCTCCTCCCTGTCGACTTTGCTATTCTCGATTGTGTCGTTGATAATGAAATCAAGTTCCGAGTTAATGACAAAGAAGTTACCTTTCAAGTAAGTAAGGGTATGAAATTGCCACATGCATATGAGAGTATCTCAGTCATTGATGTTGTTGGTGAGGTAGAAGATGCAGTTGAGGTAAAGATGAAAGAGGGATGCCTTGGTGAGGTTGGTGGCTATTTTGGTGAATTTTGATGGTGAGGACATGGAAGGATACGTGGAATCGGTGAATGCATTGGAAGGAATTGGGCCATACACTTACACACCAAAGAAGCTTTCTCTTGACTTAGAGAATATACTCACTCCTCCCGCTAAGCCTTCAATTATCGAGCCGCCACAATTTGAGCTAAAACCACTCCCGCCGCACTTAAGGTATAAATTTCTTGGCTCTAATAAAACTCTACCCGTAATTGTTTCATCTTTTTTGAATGATTTGCAGGTTGACACTTATTGGAAACCTTGAGGGAGCAGAGAAAGGCAATTGGTTGGACTATAGCAGATATCCGTGCAATTTCCACTGGAATTTGTGAGCACAAGATACAATTGGAGCAAGAAAGAAAACCTAGTGTGGAACATCAACGAAGGTTAAATCCTTCCATGTAAGAGGTTGTGAAGAACGAAATCATAAAATGGCTTGATGCTGGGGTTGTCTACCCCATTGCCGATAGTCCTTGGGTAAGTTCGGTGCAATGTGTAGCGAAGAAAGGAGCATGACTGTGATGCATAGTAATAAAAATGAACTCATACCAACAAGGACGGTGACCGGGTGGAGAGTTTGCATGGACTACCGGAAGCTCAATAATGCTACATGCAAAGACCATTTCCCTATGCCTTTTATTGATCAAATCCTTGATCGGCTAGCGGGAAAGTCGTTTTATTGCTTTTTTGGATGGGTATTCCAGCTACAACCAAATCAACATCTCCTTAGAGGACCAAGATAAGATGACATTCACAAATCCATATGGAACCTTTTCTTTTAGCCGGATGCCATTTGGGCTATGTAATTCCCCGGCTACGTTTCAACGATGCATGATGTCAATTTTATTAGACATCGTGGAGGAATTCTTAGAAGTATTCATGGATGACTTCTCTATAGTTGGTCATTCCATTAAGCATTTCCTTCAAAACCTTAGGCAAGTGCTCAAAAGATGAGAGGAAACAAACCTTGTGCTCAATTAGGAAAAATTTCAATTCATGGTAGATGGGGGTATTGTTCTTGACCACAAAATCTCGAAGTAAGGCATAGAGGTTTATCGGGAAAAGATCGAGATCATTTCCAAGCTTCCTCCTCCCACTTCGGTAAAAGGTGTTCGGAGCTTTTTGGGGCATGCCGCTTTTTATAGGCGATTTATCAAGGATTTCTCAAAACATTGCAATTCCCATGTGCAAGCTCCTTGAAAAAGATGATAAGTTTGAGTTCGATGAGAAGTGCCTAAAATCTTTTGAGGAATTGAAAGCAAGGATCACCACGACACCTATTATTGTCACAACTGATTGGTCTCTTCCATTTGAACTTATGTGTGACACCAGTGGTGTGGCTATTAGATTGGTGTTTGGACTACGACATAACAAGATTCTTCATCCTATCTACTACGCACACAAGATACTCAATGATGCACAACTGAATTACACAGTAACTGAGCAGGAACTGCTTGCTATTGTCTATGCTTTTGAAAAATGTTGGGCCTACTTGTTGGGATGCGGCTCTCCGTTACCTTATGGAGAAGAAGGATGCTAAACCAAGATTGATTAGGTGGGTTCTTTTATTACAATAATTTGACTTTGAAGTCAAAGACCGGAAAACAACAGAGAATCAAGTTGCGGATCACTTATCTTACTTGAAGAGGCAGGAAGACCAAAAGAAGATCTTGAAATTAATGATGCCTTCCCAAATGAACACTTATTAGCAATATCTAACACCTCCACTCCTTGGTATGCCGACATCGCTAATTTCTTGGTTGGTGACTCTATCCTCGACGGATTGGAAACCTATCAAAAGAAAACGTTCTTGCGGGAATGTAGGCAATACTATTGGGAGGAACCCTTTTGTTCCTTATTTGCGCCAATAATATAATTCCGCATTATGTCCCAGAAGATGAGATAATTAAAATTCTCAAAGCGAGTCATAACTCCCCAGTTGGAGGTCACCACGATGGAAATAGTACTGCGGAAAAAGTGCTTGAATGTGGCTATTATTGGTCGTCGATCTACCAAGATACAAACCAAATGGTCAAGTCATGTGACCAATGTCAAAGACAAGGGTGTATCTCTAGAAGGCATAAGATGCCTATGAATGTTGTAATGGAGGTCGAGATCTTTGATGTGTAGGGGGTAGATTTCATGGGTCCCTTCTTAAGCTCACATGACATGACATATATCTTGGTGGTAGTAGATTATGTCTCCAAATGGGTCGAGGAAATTGCCTTGCCGAACAATGAGTCAAGAAATGTAACAACCTTCTTGAAGAAGAATATATTTACTTGGTTTGGAACCCCAAGAGACATCATTAGTAATTGTGGCTCTCACTTTCGCAACCAGGCTTTTGCCGGACTACTAGAAAGAGATGGAGTTAAGCACAAGGTGGCCACCCCTTATCATCCTCAGTCAAGCGGTCAAGTTGAAGTATCCAACCGGGAGATCAAAAATATTCTAGCAAAAAATATTAATGCAAACAGGACTGATTGATCAAAGAAGCTAGACGATGCATTGTGTGCCTATCGAACGGCATTTAAGACACCCATTGGCACCTTACCTTACCGGTTAGTTGTTGGTAAGGATTGTCACTTGCCAGAGGAACTTGAACACAAAGCCATGTAGGCATTGAAAGAGTTTAATCTTGACTGGACCGACGCTGCTGATCTAAGGATGACATAACTCAATGAGATGGAAGAGTTCCATTGCTATGCCTACGAGAATGCAGCCATGTATAAAGAAAGAACAAAGTTTGTTCATGACACGAAAATTTTGAAGCGGGAATTCAAATCGGTGACTTCGTCTTACTCTTAAACTCAAGATTGAAGTTCTTTCCAGAAAAACTCAAATCCAAATGGCTGGGCTCGTTCAAAGTTGTAAGTGTGTCTTTCTATGGTTCTATTGAATTAGAATCCGAGGACGGGACTCGAACTTTCAAAGTAAATGGAGAAAGGGTCAAACACTACCTCGAAACCAATGGAGAAAGGCAACTTGTAGAACAATTCGTACTCAAGGATAGTCCTGTAACAATCCCCACCACTGATTAGCCAAAATAAGGGCAACATGGTCGTGCCACGACATTAAATCAAGCGCTTCTTGGGAGGCAACCCAAAAGTTTGTAACGTCATTTTTTTAAGATTTTAATTTAGGTAGGTTTATTTGTAAGTGTTGGATAGTTTGACATGTGTATTAGAATGTAGGCTACCCAAAATACAAAGACATATGACGCAAAGGCAGAGGGAAACTGAAGGAAAGCAAGCTGAGATTCAGTTGTTGTTCTGCGGCAACATATGCGACCGCATAATAGGTTTGCGGACCGCATAAAGGTCGCAGAAACAAGCAGAACACCAGTAAAATTGGACCTTAAAAATTCATAAGAAATTCAACTTTTGCAGCCCACATAATTAGTCTGCGGCCGCAGAATGAGTCGCACATGTGTAGTACACCAACCATGTATTAATCCATCGCACAACACATATGCGACTGCATATTATGTTGTGCGATGGTCAAGTAGCCGCAAACTAGCTGGTAATAAAACCTAACTCTTTCTCTCTCGCCCTGCCATCTCTCTTCTCTAACCTCACGCACACAGACACAAAGCATAACACAAAAAACATCACATTAAGCAAAATAATAAGAAATTGAACAGAAACGGCTCACCTTGATCACAGATTTACACCAACTTGGCTTGCTAAATCATCTGACATCTGGTATGTAAATTTCCAATGTTTCGCCTACTCGGTTTAACTAAAGATTATTGTGTTCTTTCAATCACCTCATTCTCCCACATCATCTATGGTAAATCAAAAATTTGGGTTTTAATGTTAGGTTTACTGATTTGAAGGTTAGGGATTGGTAACTTGTGTTAGGCTGAGCATGAAATCGACCTCAGGTTGAGAGTATATTGCTCTATCACGAGTTATGATTTAGCTGCGTAGTGTTGCATATAATATTGCATGTGATGGAACTTTCATGGAGAACACGAAGTCTGCGGCCGCAAAACTGGTTTGCGGTCCGCATAATGGTCGCAGAATTGGGAAGAATCAACTTAAGTTCAATTTACAAATGCGAACGATCTGCGGTAGCACACTTGTTCTGCGGCCCGCATAAGTTTTGTTTTTCTCTTTTTCTCGCATATCTTTACTATATGGTACACATGCCTTACCATGTACTAACATCACATTCATTGGCAGGAATGGCACCAAAGAAAATGCTAGCAACACGAACACCCCACCACTTGAGGAAAGCGACGGGTTGCAGCTATAAGCCCACGATCACAGCAAACCCAATGCAAACGGCCTGGCACACCTAGAACTTCATTTGAGGCTACCTCCCAGTCTAAAGAAGAGTAGGCACAGCTTGACCTTATGCCACCAGTTGACCTTCAGGCTGAAGCACGCAGAAAGAGTTGTGAGGATCTCAGGTTTAGGATCACCGGCTCGTGGACTCTATACAGAATTGGCTTAGCAATAAGAAAGATCATCAAAGAAAAGCAGCTTAGTCTAAAATGTCTTAAAGAACAATATCCCTATGTCTTAGAAAACATTCAAAAGAGGGGATGGGAGTTTTTAACTAAGGTTCCGGGGGAATACAACAAAACCCTTGTTAGATAAATTTATGTTGCATATGCTGCGGCCAGGAACTCCGAACAAAAGAGAAATCGTAGATACTTGACCTTTATTTTAGTTCGAGGAGTTGAAATATTCGGCGATGCCGACTCCATAAACGATGTATATTTCGAAGAGTGGGAGCTGTATGGAAGAATTTAACAAAACAATTGCAAATAAGGAATCAGAGTGTGCTTGGGTAGCCTCTGTAATAGCCAAGGGAACTCCGCCGTTGATTGCACCGTGCCAGAAGATTCACAAGAGAGATTTAACCCAAGTAGGCCGGTATTGGCTAAGTTTTGTCTGTTCTCTATAACGCCTATGAGAAATGAGACCGACATCAGCATCGAGAAGGCGATCCTCATTTCTTGCATCATGTCGGGTATCAAGATTGATGTGGGAGAGCTTATATTCCCTGAAATTGGGGTCCGGGCAAACCAGAAAGAAACATCGCTCCTTTTTCCATGCTTAATCCATGTATTGTGTGAAAACGCAGCGGTTCCTCCGTTCCCCAAACATGACCGCAGAGTAAAGGCTATTCAGGACATTGACATCACTCGACACAATAATGCCTCGGAGAAAATGGTCAAAGATCCACCAGAGCAATCACTCACACTCCCTCCGACCTCATCAGGCTCAGCAACACCTCATGCCTCATCAGTACCAGACACTTCTTCAGCACCATCCACCAGCACATCCACTCCCAGACCGTCCATTTTGACACCACCTGCCTCACTGATTGCACTCTTTAAGCTTGGTCTACTGGCACAACATGCAAATTCCAAAGTAGACAAATTGACAAAAGAACTTCCATCGCTCATCCGACAGGCATTGGACCTAATCCAAACCTCAATAAGTAATCTTCAAAATAAACATTTATCATATGAGGATCAACTCAAGCACTTTGAAGCTCTCCTTGAGAAGATTGGGCACGGAGGAGTTGGGGACATGACTCAACTTTAAAAGGATGTAGTTTAGCTCAAGACGGAGCTGCGTAAGATGCTGACATTAGAGTTTGATTTGACCACTGTTCCTCAGGTGGAAATGGAGCAGGGCACTAGCACCTCCCAAGTACTAAGTCTTGATCTGGATTTCACAAACTTCCCATCAGCTGAGGAGGCGCATGGTACTGACATATCACAAACTCCAGGTTCTGTTGCACACAACAATGATCATTCAGACGAGGAATATAGAGAGTCTCGTGAGGAAACTGGCGATGAGCGGATATTTGAAGAGGGTGATGATTAGAGGGACAACCGAGGCAAACAAGTTACTACGATTAAAAAGGAACTGGGTGAAGAAAAGGCTGATGTGCAAACAACTATCACACATTCCCTTGCAAATATGGTTGTCATGGCTAGTACCACAACCACACAGCCATCATCGGGTGAGGCCAACAGCTCCTAAGTCCAGGACCCGGCTCTGCAACCGTCAAAACTTCTTACTTTGGTCTCAGACACCACTGCCAAGTTAGATGATCCACCTACTGCCTCCATAGTTTTAGCTCCATGCTCCACGGCCGCCTCACATATTCCAAGCGCCTAGTGCGCCCCAGGAAGCTCCTAAAAGTTGTTCTTATTTTGTTCACAATGCATTAGGGACACTGTATGTTCTTAAGTTGGGGGTGGGGTAGTCGATAGACTTTTGCAACTTGTATATAAACTCTAAGTCCCAATAGAGTAGATTTGTATATAGTAATGAATTTCCCTTTGTTTTTCTTTGCCAGGTTGTTTTCCAAGGGTGTAATAGTAGAACCATGGTCGTAGCATAAAACGTTTTGACTTGTTTGGTGCTTTTGGTCTAGATTCAAGAATGTGATAAGTTTTTGTGGAATAAATTACACCCTTCAAATTTTGTAAATAAACAGTTACTCATTCTTGTGAAATTGAGGCCCGCTCTTTGACTTTGTGCTTACTTAGAATCTCAAATATCATGTGATAAAGCATTGAGTTTCCTTGTATTCACTTGAGGGCTAAAATTATGCTGATTCGAGAAATTCATGCGTCGTGAGTGGTGAGAATTTGTGTAAATAATGTATGGGCTCAGCTTGTAATGTCTAGAACTTTCCCGGTTGGTTCCTCAATGCAAATCTCAGGTTGATGTTTGGGTGTCGAAATGATCTTAGGCTCTCTTTGTGATTGCTAACTAGTTTTAGACCAAATTGACCTCCTTGGTGCATGTATCATCCAGGTTATCCCCCGTTGAGCCTTTATCCTTTTATTTGGCGACTACATTACAAATTTTTATCCTTTTTGTGAAATAATTCCCTTGTTTGAACCCGTCCCTCCTTGAATGTTGAGAATGAGGTTAAAAGCCTAAATTGGGGGTGTTGGTATCAATTGGGAAATGGTTAAGATGTTCATTGTGCGTAGAAGCAAATACCTCAAAGTTGTGTTAGATGAAGACACTCAAGCTCCAATAGAAAAGCAAAAGAAAATATATGTATATATATATATATATATATAGAGAGAGAGAGAGAGAGAGAGAGAGAGAGAGAGAGTTTTTAGAAAATTAGAGAGGTACTTTAAGGTAGTTATATGTTGGTACTAGAGGTCAATAAGGGGCATGTGGTTTAAAAAGCAAAATGCAAAAAGTTCATAAAGAAGTAAATATGTGTAGCGTTCAAAGAGGGTATAGTCCCAAATACTCATCCAACATGTACCAAAGCCTACACTACAACCCTTAAAAAACCCTTTTTGATCTACAACCAATTATTCCTGGGGTAGCAATGAGTTAAGATAAGGGCAAGTATATGGATTGATACTTGTAGCACTTAACCTTCTTTCTGAGTGCAAGAGTGTCTGATGTGAGCATGCGTGAATTGCAAGATTTAGCATAAGTTAGGCTTCTTGAAGTAGGATACAAGTGCATATATAGCTATGGGTAGCACTCTGTCATTGTTCTATAGGCTCGAAGCTCACAAACTAAATATTCGAACTGTTAAATGATCTTTGTCCTTAAAGAAGGGTGAGATAAAAGGGGTTGTATGCTTGTTAGATAACGGTCAGCACCATCCATAGTCACTGCTGCTTCGTGATCAGTCAAAAGTAGATTAGCATTTGATCATTGATTTATGTTTAGTTTCTTGAGGGCAAGCAAGAGTCTAAGTTGGAAGGGGGGGG